>JAKDEW010000893.1:0-96946 GCA_021963965.1 Artemisiospiza belli | reverse complement strand
GGTTTTCAGGGCAGAAATTTTGGGGTTTCGGTGCAAATTTTTGGGGTTCAGCTGCAAATTTTGGGTCCCGGACAGAATTTTTTGGGTTTCCATGTTCGAATTTGGAGGATCCAAAGGGCAACTTTTGGGGTGTCAGGTGCGAATTTTGGGGATTCCAGGCACAAAATTTGGGGTCCCACATCCGAATTTTGGGGTCCTGGGTGTGAAATTTGGGGTCCCGGGTGCAAATTTTGGGGTTCAAAACTGATTTTTTTGGGGTTCTAGGTTCAAATTTTGGGGTTTTCAGGGCAGAATTTTGGGGTTTTCAGTGCAGAATTTTGGGGTTCCAGGCGCAAATTTTGGGGTCTGATATGTGAATTTTTATGTTCTAGGTGCAAATTTTTGGGGTTCCGGGTGTGAATTTTCGGGGTTCAGGGCAGAAATTTTGGGGTTTCGGTGCAAATTTTTTGGGGTTCAGCCTCAAATTTTGGGGTCCCCCCCTTACCACGGATACGCCGACAGATCCGGCAGCGGCGCCTGCGACAAAAAAGAGACAAAAACCCCAAAAATTTGTGTTTCGGAACGGTCTCCAACCCCCCAAAACCACCCCAAACCCCCTCCCCAAATTTCGGGGGGACCCCCCAAAACGTTTTTTTTTTTGGGGGGGATTTTTTTGGGGGGATTTTTTTTGGGGGGGGGTCCCCCCAAAACTCACGGCCACGAAAGGTCTGACGGCGCTGCTGGGGAACCAGCCCAGCTCCCCGCTGGCCACGTTCCGACCCTGCGGGCAAATTCGGGGGGTCCGAGGGGGTCCCGAGACCCCCAAAAAGGGGTGGGGGAGACCCCCGGGAATTTGGGGTGGGGTCTCCCCGAAATTTTGGGGGGTCTCCCCAAATTTTTGTGGGGTTTTTTTCCTGGTTTTTGGGGGGTCTCCTGTCATTGTTGGGGTGTTTTGAGACCCTCCCCAATGATTAGAAAGAGAAATTTGGGGGGGTCCAGGGGGGTCCCGAGACCCCCAAAAGGGTGGGGAGACCCCCGGGAATTTGGGGTGGGGTCTCCCCGAAATTTTGGACAAAAACCCCAAATTTTTGTGGGTTTTTTTCCCTGGTTTTGGGGGATCTCCTGTCATTTTTGGGGTGTCCTTGAGACCCTCCCCAATGATTAAAAAGGGAAAATTGGGGGGTCCCGAGACCCCCAAAAAGGGGTGGGGAGACCCCCGGGAATTTGGGGTGGGGTCTCCCCGAAATTTTGGGGGGTTCCTTTAATTTTTGTGGGTTTTTTTTCCTGGTTTTGGGGGGGGTCTCCTGTCATTTTTGGGGTGTTTTGAGACCCTCCCCAATGATTAAAAAGGGAAATTTGGGGGGTCCCGAGACCCCCAAAAAGGGTGGGGAGGACCCCCGGGGATTTGGGGTGGGGTCTCCCCGAAATTTTGGGCAAAAACCCCAAATTTTTGTGGTTTTTTTTTTCCTGGTTTTGGGGGGGTCTTCTGTCATTTTTGGGGTGCACTGAGACCCTCCCCAATGATTAAAAAGGGAAATTTTGGGGGGTCCAGGGGGGGTCCCGAGACCCCCAAAAGGGTGGGGAGACCCCCAGGAATTTGGGGTGGGGTCTCCCCGAAATTTTGGGGGGTTCCTTTAATTTTTGTGGGGTTTTTTTCCTGGTTTTGGGGGGGGTCTTCTCTCATTTTTGGGGTGTTTTGAGACCCTCCCCCAATGATTAAAAAGGGAAATTTGGGGGGTCCCGAGACCCCCAAAAAGGGTGGGGAGACCCCCGGGAATTTGGGGGTGGGGTCTCCCCGAAATTTTGGGGGGTCTCCCCAAATTTTTGTGGGGGTTTTTTCCTGGTTTTGGGGGGGTTTTCTGTCATTTTTGGGGTGCTCTGAGGACCCTCCCCAATGATTAAAAAGGGAAATTTGGGGGGGGGGTCCCGAGACCCCCAAAAGAGGGTGGGGGAGACCCCCGGGAATTTGGGGTGGGGTCTCCCCGAAATTTTGGAGAAAAAAACCCCAAATTTTTGTGGGTTTTTTTTCCCTGGTTTTGGGGGGGGGTCTCCTGTCATTGTTGGGGTGCTCTGAGACCCTCCCCATTGATTAAAAAGGGAAATTTGGGGGGTCCCGAGACCCCCAAAAAGGGTGGGGGAGACCCCCGGGAATTTGGGGTGGGGTCTCCCCGAAATTTTGGACAAAAACCCCAAATTTTTGTGGGTTTTTTTTCCTGGTTTTGGGGGGTCTCCTGTCATTTTTGGGGTGCTCTGAGACCCTCCCCAAGAATTGGGGGGGAAAATTTGGGGGGGGGTCCCGAGACCCCCCAAAAGGGTTTAGGAGCCCCCTCCCCATTTTAGGACCCCCACTCCCCAATTCAGGGGTCCCATTTTGGGAGCGCCCTCCCCATTTTAGGACCACTCCCCATTTTTGAGGACCCCCCCCCCCCATTTTAGGGGTCCCAACCCCATTTTTGGGGTCCCCCCCCCCATTTTTAGGACGCCCCCCCCTCATTTTTTGGTTCCCCCCCCCCATTTTAGGACCTCCCAGTTTAGGACCCCCCCCCAATTTTTGGGACCCCCCCCCCCACCCAATTCAGGACCCCTCCCCATTTCAGGCCCCACCCTCAATTTTTGGGGACCCTCCCCAATTTCAGGCCCCCCCCTCATTTCAGGAGACCCCTCCCCATTTCAGGGGTCCCAACCCCATTTCAGGAGACCCCTCCCCAATTTCAGGACCCCGCCCCAATTTCAGGACCCCCGCCCCAATTTTTTGGGGACCTCCTCCCCATTTTTGGACCCCCCCCTATTTCAGACCTTTCCGCTCGCCCCAATTTTTGGGGACCCCCCCTCAATTTCAGGAGACCCCTCCCCATTTTAGAACCTCCCCCCCATTTTTTGGGGTCTCCCCCCAATTTCAGGACCACCCCCCCCATTTTAGGATCCCAACCCCAAATTTGGGGGTCCCCATTCCCCCCCCCCCATTTCAGGAGCCCCCTCCCCATTTCAGGGGTCCCACTCTCACTTTAGGACCCCCCCAACCCCCAATTTCAGGAGCCCCCTCCCCATTTTAGGACCCCCCCCAATTTCAGGAGCCCCCTCCCCATTTCAGGGGTCCCACTCTCACTTTAGGACCCCCCCCCCAACCCCAATTTCAGGACCCCCTCCCCATTTCAGG
This sequence comes from Artemisiospiza belli, assembly GCA_021963965.1. NCBI lineage: Eukaryota > Metazoa > Chordata > Aves > Passeriformes > Passerellidae > Artemisiospiza > Artemisiospiza belli. The sequence goes on along the minus strand of JAKDEW010000893.1, from coordinate 93,810 downwards.
AGCCCCCTCCCCATTTCAGGCCCCACCCTCAATTTTTGGGGACCCTCCCCAATTTCAGACCCCCCCACATTTCAGGAGCCCCCTCCCCATTTCAGGGGTCCCACTCTCACTTTAGGACCCCCCCCACATTTCAGGAGCCCCCTCCCCATTTTAGGACCCCCCCCCTACCCCCCAATTTCAGGACCCCCCCAACCCCAATTTCAGGACCCCCCACCCCAATTTCAGGAGCCCCCTCCCCATTTCAGGGGTCCCACTCTCACTTTAGGACCCCCCCCCCACCCCAATTTCAGGACCCTCCCCCCCCATTTTCAGGCCCCCCCCCCATTTCAGGAGCCCCCTCCCCATTTTAGGACCCCCCCCCAATTTCAGGACCCCTCCCCATTTCAGGGGTCCCACTCTCACTTTAGGACCCCCCCAACCCCAATTTCAGGAGCCCCCTCCCCATTTTAGGACCCCCCCCAACCCCAATTTCAGGACCCTCCCCCCCATTTTTGGCCCCCCCCCCCCATTTCAGGAGCCCCCTCCCCATTTCAGGGGTCCCAATCTCACTTTGGGACCCCCCCCCAACCCCAATTTCAGGACCCCCCCCCCCATTTCAGGACCCCCCCCCCGCATTTCAGGACCCCCTCCCCATTTTAGGACCCCCCCAACCCCAATTTCAGGAGCCCCCTCCCCATTTTAGGATCCCAACCCCAAATTTGGGGGTCCCCATTCCACCCCCCCCCATTTCAGGAGCCCCCCTCCCCATTTTAGGACCCCCCACATTTCAGGAGCCCCCTCCCCATTTCAGGGCTCCCACTCTCACCTTGGGACCCCCCCCAACCCCAATTTCAGGAGCCCCCTCCCCATTTTAGGACCCCTCCCCATTTCAGGAGCCCCCTCCCCATTTCAGGGGTCCCACTCTCACTTTGGGACCCCCCCAACCCCAATTTCCAGGACCCCCTCCCCATTTTAGGCCCCCCCCCGCATTTCAGAAGCCCCCTCCCCATTTCAGGCCCCCCCCCATTTCAGGAGCCCCCTCCCCATTTCAGAAGCCCCCTCCCCATTTTAGGACCCCCCCCCCCATTTCAGGAGCCCCCTCCCCATTTCAGGGGGTCCCACTCTCACTTTAGGACCCCCCCCAACCCCAATTTCAGGACCCCCTCCCCATTTTAGGACCCCCCCACATTTCAGGACCCCCTCCCCATTTCAGGCCCCACCCTCAATTTTTGGGGACCCTCCCCAATTTCAGGCCCCCCCTCATTTCAGGAGACCCCCTCCCCCATTTCAGTGGTCCCACTCTCACTTTGGGACCTCCCCCACCCCAATTTCAGGACCCCCTCCCCATTTTAGGACCCCCCCCAACCCCAATTTCAGGACCCCCCCCCCCCCCATTTCAGGGTCCCCATTTCAGCCCCACCCCCCAATTTTTGGGGACCCCCCCCCCCAATTTTTGGGGGTCCCATCCCCCACCTGCCACCAGAGCTCCTCGGCCTCGGCCGCCGTCACCTCGATGACGTCACCCGGGGCTGAGGCGAAGGGGCGGGGCCAGGACCCCCGGGGGGGGCGGCACCCCCAGGTAGGGCTGGGTGCTCTCCATTTTGGGGAGCCCTGGGGGGGGCAAAAAACCCGAGTGGGGGGCAAAAACCCGAGTCAGGAGCCCCCGCGACCCCCAAAAATGGATTTGGGGGGGGTTAAAAACCCCAAAAATGGATTTGGGGGGATCCAAAACCCCCCCGAGACCCCCAAAAATGGATTTGGGGGAGTCAAAAACCCCCCCGGGACCCCCAAAAATGGATTTGGAGGGGGGTCAAAAACCCTTTGGGACCCCCAAAATGGATTGGGGGGTTAAAAACCCCAAAAATGGAATTGGGGGGGGTCAAAAACCAACCAGGGACCCCCAAAAATGGATTTGGGGGGGTTAAAAACCCTCTGGGACCCCCAAAAATGGATTTGGGGGCATCCAAAACCCCCCGGGACACCCAAAATTGGATTTGGGGGGCTCCAAAAACCCATGGGAGCCCCAAAAATGGATTTGGGGGTGGTTAAAAACCCCAAAAAATGGAATTGGGGGGGGTCAAAATCCAACCAGGGACCCCCAAAAATGGATTTGGGGGGGTCAAAACCCCCCGGGACACCCAAAAATGGATTTGGGGGGGTCCAAAAACCCCCCCGGGACCCCCAAAAATGGATTTGGGGGGGTTAAAAACCCCAAAAATGGAATTGGGGGGTCCAAAAACCCCCCGGGGACCCTCAAAAATGGATTTGGGGGGGGGGGATAAAAACCCCAAAAATGGATTTGGGGGGGTCAAAAACCCACAGGGACCCCCAAAAATGGATTTGGGGGGGGTCCAAAACTCCAAAAATGGATTTGGGGGGGGTCCCAAAACCCCCCCGGGACCCCCAAAAATGGATTTGGGGGTCTCCAAAACCCCCCCGGGACCCCGAAAATGGATTTGGGTGGGTCCAAAACCCCAAAAATGGAATTGGGGGGTCCAAAAGTCCCCGGGACCCCCAGAAATGGATCTGGGGGGGTTAAAAACTCTCTGGGGACCCCCAGAAATGGATTTGGGGGGGTCAGAAAACCCCCGGGGACCCTCAAAAAATGGATTTGGGGGGTCCAAAAACCCCGGGGACCCCCAAAAATGGATTTGGGGGGTTTAAAACCCCCCCGCGACCCCCAAAAATGGATTTGGGGGGGGGTTAAAAACCCCAAAAATGGATTTGGGGGGGACAAAAGTCCCCGGGACCCCCAAAATTGGATTTGGGGGGGCTCCAAAAACCCATGCGAGCCCCAAAAATGGATTTGGGGGGGTCCAAAACCAACCTGGGACCCCCCAAAATGGATTTGGGGGGCTCAAAAACCCCCGGGACCCCAAAACTTGATTTGGGGGGGGTTAAAAACCCCAAAAATGGAATTGGGGTGGGTCAAAAACCAACCAGGGACCCCCAAAATTGAATTTGGGGGGAGTCCAAAACCCCCAAAAATGGAATTGGGGGGGTTAAAAACCCCAAAAATGGAATTGAGGGGTCCAAAAACCCCCGGGACCCCCAAAAATGGATTTGGGGGGGGTAAAAACCCCCAAAATTGGATTTGGGGGGGACAAAACCCGCCCAGGGACCCCCAAAATTTGAATTGGGGGGGGTGGTCAGAACCCCCAAATTTGATCTCAGGGGGTCAGGACCCCCCAAAACCTCCCCAAATGCGGCCTGGAACCCCCCCGAATTTCACCTGGGGGGGATTGGGACCCCAAAATTTGAACTGAGGGGGTCAAGACCCCCTAAAACCCCCCCAAATTTCAACTCAGGGAGGGTCAGGACCCCCAGATTTCGTCGGGGGGGTGGGGGGGTCGGGACCCCCAAATTCTTCACCTGGTGGGGGTAGGAACCCCCAAAATTTGACATCGGGGGGTGTCAGGACCCCCCAAATCCCCCCAAATTTCAACTCAGGGAGGGTCAGGACCCCCCAAATTTGGGCTCGGGGGGGGTCATGACCCCCAAAATTTCACGGGGACCCCCCCCCAAATTGCTCACCCAGCTCCCCCCGTTTCTTTTCGGGTCCCGGGCGCTGCGATTTGTGCTGGAGGGGGGGAAGGAGACCCCCGTGAGTTGGGGGGGAATTTGGGGACCCCAAAACCCAACCCGGACCCCAAAAATCACACCTGTGACCCCAAAAATCCCAACTTTGACCCCAAAATCACACCTGGGACCCCATAAACCCAACCCGGACCCAAAAATCACACCCGGGACCGCAAAATCACACCCGGGACCCCAAAATTCCAACCGGGACCCCAAAAATACCCAGGACCACAAAACACCAACATGGACCCCAAAAATCCAACCCGGGACCCCAAAATCCCAACCCGGACCCCAAAATCCCAACCAGGGACCCCAAAATCCCAACCCAGACCCCAAAAACCCCACCCGGGACCCCAAAATCCCAACCTGGACCCCAAAATCACACCCGGGACCCCAAAAATACCCAGGACCACAAAACACCAACCCAGGACCCCAAAAATCCAACCCGGGACCCCAAAATCCCAACCGGGACCCCAAAAATACAGGACCACAAAACACCAACCTGGACCCCAAATTACACCTGGACCCCAAAACCCAACCCAGGACCCCAAAATCCCAACCCGGGACCCCAAAATTTCAACCGGGATCCCAAAATCCCAACCCGGGACCCCAAAACCCCACCCAGGACCCCAAAAGTCGCAACCTGAACCCAAAAACCCCACCCGGGACCCAAAATTACACCTGGACCCCAAAAACCCAACCCGGGACCCCAAAATCCCAACTTGTGACCCAAAAATTCCAATCCAGGCCCCAAAAATCACACCCGGGAGCCCAAAATCCCACCCGGGACCCCAAAAATCCCAACTTGTGACCCCTAGAAACACCCGGACCCCCAGATCCCCAACCCGGACCCCAAAACCCCACCCAGGACCCCAAAAATCCCAACCCGGACCCCAAAATCAGCCGTGACACCAAAATCCCAACCCAGACCCCAAAATCACACCCGGGACCCCAAAATCCCAACCCAGGATGCCAAAAACTCCAAATCCCAACCCGGGACCCCAAAATCCCAACCCCGGACCCCAAAATCCCAACCTGGACCCCAAAACCCCACCAGGGACCCCAAAAATCCCAACCTGGACTCCAAAATCCCAACCTCCACCCCAAAACCCCAACCAGGGGCCCCAAAATCCCAACCTGGACCCAAAATCACACCCGGGACCCCAAAATTCCAGCCGGAACCCCAAAATCACACCCAAGACCCCAAAATCCACCAGGGACCCCAAAATCCCAATCTGGACCCCAAAACCCCAACCTCGACTCCAAAACCCCACCAGGGACCCCAAAATCCCAACCTGGACCCCAAAAATCCAACCCGGACCCCAAAATGCCAACCAGGGGACCCCAAAATCCCAACTTGGACCCAAAAATCACACCCGGTACCCCAAAATCCCAACTTCCACCCCAAAATCCCAACCTCGACCCCAAAACCCCACCCGGGATCACAAAAACCCCAACCCGGGACCCCAAAACCCCACATGGACCCCCAAAATCACACCCAAGACCCCAAAATCCCAACCCGGGACCCCAAAAATCCAACCCGGGACCCCAAAAATACCCAGGACCACAAAACACCAACCTGGACCCCAAAAATCCAACCCGGACCCCCAAAATCCCAACCTCGACCCCAAAACCCCACCAGGGGACCCCAAAATCCCAACCTGGACCCCAAAATCCCACCCGGGACCCCAAAATCCCAACTTCGAGCCCAAAAATTCCACCCGGGACACCAAAATCCCAACTTCGACCCCAAAAATTCCAATCCAGGCCCCAAAAATCACACCCGGACCCCAAAATCCCACCCGGAACCCCAAAAATCCCAACTTGTGACCCCTAGAAACACCCGGACCCCCAGATCCCCAACCCGGACCCCAAAACCCCACCCAGGACCCCAAAAGTCGCAACCTGAACCCAAAAACCCCCACCCGGGACCCCAAAATTACACCTGGACCCCAAAATCCCAAACCCGGGACCCCAAAAATCCAACCCGGGGACCCCAAAAATCACACCCAAGACCCCAAAATCCCAACCCAGACCCCAAAATTCCAACCCGAACCCCAAAATCACACCCGTGACTCCCAAAATCCCCAACCCCGATCCCAAAATCCCAAGCAGGGACCCCAAAATCCTAACCTGGACCCCAAAAACTCCAACCAGGACCCCGAAACCCCACTGGGGACCCCAAAATCTCAACCCAGGACCCCAAAAACTCCAAATCCCAACCCGGGACGCCAAAAACCCCAATCTGGACCCCAAAAACGCCACCCGGGATCCGAAAACCCACCCGGGACCCCAAAATCACACCCCGGGGACCCCAAAATTCAAACCCCGAACCCCAAAAATCCCGCCGGGGATCCCCCTGCTAAAAATCCCCCCAAATTTGGGGGTTTTGGTTCATCCCGAGGCGCCCCCTCCCCCCCCCACGTTTTTGGGGTTTTTGGTACCTTCCGTCCGCCCGATCCGGGATCTGTGGGGAAGAGAATTAATTAGGGAGGGTTAATTAGGGGTTTTCTTAATTAGTGTTGAGGTAATTAGGTTGTGCTTTTGTTAATGAGGAGTAATTAGCGCCCGTTTTATTAATGATGGAGGAATTGGTCATTAGTTTCCTGAATTATTAAAGGAATAATTAGATTAATTAATTGTTGTTGGGGTAATTGAGGCTAAGGGTAATTAGTCCATCCCCTTATTAATGATGTGGTAATTAGCCCCTCTCCTAATTAATGGTGGGGTAATTAGGGCTGAGGGTAATTAGTCCATCCCCTAATTAATGATATGGAAATTAGCCTCTCTCCTAATTAATGTTGGGGTAATTAGTCCATCCCGTAATTAATAATATTGTAATTAGCCTGGCTCTTAATTAACATTGGGGTACTTAGTCTAACTAATGATATAGTAATTAGTCCCTCTGCTAATTAATGTTTGGGTAATTAGTCCATCCCCTAAATAATGATATGGTAATTAGTTCATCCCCTAATTAATGATATGGCAATTAGCCCCTCTATTAATTCCTGTTGGGGTAATTAGGGCTGAGGATAATTACTGCATCCCCTAATTAATGACGGATTAATTAGCCCCAGCCCTAATTAATTAAAGGGAAAAAAAAATCTACCACTAATTACCGACAGCCAGTGACTCCACCCCCTAATTAATGATGGATTAATTAGCCCCCAGCCCTAATTAATGCAGCGATTAATTAATTCCTCTCTTAATGAATGCTTGCATTGAATCGGGCTCAGCGGGTGGCTGCCATTACGGCATCCCATAATGCCTTGCTCCATGTCGGCCATCTTGTATCCCACAGTGCCCCTGCTTTGGCAGCCATCTTGTATCCCACAATGCCCTGCTAATTGTCAGCCATCTTGTATCGAATGATCCGCAGCGTCAGCCATCTTGTATCCCACAATGCCCTGCTAATTGTCAGCCTTTTGTATCGAATGATACGCAGCGTCAGCCATCTTGTATCCCACAATGCCCTGTTAGATGTCAGCCATCTTGTACCCTACAATTCCCAGCATGATCTCAGCCATTTTGTATCCCACAATGCCCTGCTTTGGCAGCCATCTTGTATTCCGTAATTATCAGTGTCAGCCATTTCGTATCCCACAATGCCCTCTGATGTGCCAACCATTTTGTATCCTATGCTACTCAGTGTCAGCCATCTTGTATCCCACAATACCCTGTGCTGTCAGCCCTCTTGTATCCCACAATGCCCTGCTAATTGTCAGCCATTTTGTAGCGAATGATACGCAAGCGTCAGCCATCTTGTATCCCACAATGCCCTGTTAAAATGTCAGCCATCTTGTACCCTACAATTCCCAGCATGATCTCAGCCATTTTGTGTCCCACAATGCACTGGTTTGGCAGCCATCTTGTATTCTGCAATTATCGGTGTCGGCCATTTTGTATCCCACATTGCCCTCTGCTGTGTCAACCATTTTGTATCCTATGCTACTCAGTGTCAGCCATCTTGTGTCCCACAATACCCTGTGCTGTGTCAGCCATCTTGTATCCCCACAATGCCCTGCTGTGTCAGCCATCTTGTATTCTATAATGCTTACTGTCAGCCATCTGTCCCACAATTCCTTGCTAAATGTCAGCCATTTTGTATCCTATGATACAGTGTCAGCCATGTTGTATCCCACACCGCCCTGTGGTGTCAGCCATATTTTATCCCATAATATCAGTGTCAGCCATTTTGTATCCCACAATGAGCTGTGCTGTCAGCCATCTTATATCCCACAATGCCTTGTGCTGTCAGCCCTTCATGTACTCTATAATGCTTAGTGTCAGCCATTTTGCATCCCACAATGCCCTCTGCTGTGTCAACCATTTTGTATCCTATGCTACTCAGTGTCAGCCATCTTGTATCGCACAATGCCCTGTGCTGCGTCAGCCATCTTGTATCCCACATTGCCTTGCATGTCAGCCATGTTTGTATCCCATAATTCCCTGCAAAATGTCAGCCATCTTGTTTCCTACAATTCCCTACTTGGCAGCCATCTTGTATCCCACAATTCCCTGCTTGGGCAGTCATCTTGTATTTCATAATGATCAGTGTCAGCCATTTTGTATCCCACAATATGCTGCGCTGTCAGCCATCTTGTATCCCACAATGCCCTGCTAAATGTCAGCCATTTTGTATCCTATGATACTCAGTGTCAGACATATTGTATCTTACAATGCCCTGCTAAATGTTGGCCATCTTGTATCCTACAATTCTCTGCAAAACGTCAGACATGTTGTATCCCACAATGCCCTCCAAAATGTCAGCCATTTTGTATCCCACAATTCCCTTTGTTGTCAGCCATCTTGTATCCTACAGTGCTCAGTGTCAGCTATCTTGTATCCCACAATGCCTTGCTAAATGTCACCCATTTTGTATCCTATAAACTCAGTGGCAGCCATCTTGTATCCCACAATGCCCTGCTAAATGTCAGCCATCTTGTATCCCACAGTACCCTGTGCTGTCAGCCATCTTGTATCCCACAGTACCTTGTGCTGTCAGCCATTTTGTATCCTAAAGTGCTCGGCGTCAGCCATCTTGTATCCCACAATGCCCCTCCCCAATCCCACCATGCCCCTCCCCAATCCCATGATGCCGCTCACCAGTTCCGGCCTTCCCGCAGGTCCCCACGCGCCCCAGGCACTCCTTGTGGGCGGGGGCTCGGCAGCGGCTGCAGCGATAGCCCTGGTAGAAGGTGCCCCTGGGGACACGGGGGGGACACCAGGTCATGGTCACAGAGAACACCACCAGATGTGCCCCACACCCACCCAAGGCCACCCGGGACTGCCCAGTCCAGGACTGGCCGGTCTATGGTTGCCCTGAGCCCGCCCAGGACTGACCAGTCCATGGTTGACCCACTTTGGCCTTGACCTCCACCGAAACTTGATCCAGCTTGGTCTTAACCCTCCTTGTAATTTTCTACCCAACCATTGACCCACCTTGACCTCTTGATCTCCACCCAACCCTGACCCACCTTGGCTTCCACCCAACCTTGACCCGCTTTGGTCTCGACCTCCACCCAACCATTGACCCACCTTGACCTCCTGACCTCCACCCAACCTTGACCCACTTTGGTCTTGACCCACCTTGTAATTTTCTACCCAACCATTGACCCACCTGGACCTCCTGACCTCCACCCAACCTTGGTCTCCACCCAACTTTCACCCACCTTGACTTCAAACCAACCTTGACCCACCTTGGCCTTGACACACTTTGATCTTGACCTCCAACCAACCCTTGACCTACTTTGGTCTTGACCCACCTTGTAATTTTCTACCCAACCATTGACCCACCTGGACCTCCTGACCTCCACCCAACTTTGACCCACCTTGACTCCACCCAACCTTGACCCACTTTGGCCTTGACCAGCTTTGGCCTTGACCTCCAACCCAACCTTGACCCACCTTGGTCTTCACCCACCTTGTTGTTTTCTACTCAATCTTGACCCACTTTGGTCTCGACTTCCACCCAACCTTGACCCACCTTGGTCTTCACCCACCTTGTTGTTTTCTACCCACCACTGACCCACCTGGACCTCCTGACCTCCACCCAACCTTGACCCACCTTGGTCTTCACCCACCTTGTTGTTTTCTACCCACCACTGACCCACCTGGACCTCCTGACCTCCACCCAACCTTGACCCACCTTGGTCTTCACCCACCTTGTTGTTTTCTACCCACCACTGACCCACCTGGACCTCCTGACCTCCACCCAACCTTGACCCACCTTGGTCTCCACTCAACCTTGTTCCGCCTTGACTCCAACACAACCTTGACCCACTTTGGCCTTGACCTCCATCCAATCTTGACCCATCTTGGTCTTCACCCACCTTGTCATTTTCTACCCAACCTTGACCCACCTTGGTCTTGACCCACCTTGACCCACCATGACTCCAACCCAACCTTGACCCACCTCGAGGTCACTCAGAGCTTGACCCCCAAGGATCTCCTTGACCCCTCCAACCCTTGACCACCCTCCAAGGCTTGACCCACCTCGACCTTGACCTTCCCATGACCCCACCAGCCCCTCCATCACCAACTTCCACCTTGACCTCACCACCCCAAGGCCGTGTCCCACCCACCTCCACCCTCCTGGGGGTCTCCTCCTCTCCCAACCCCTCCATGGCCTCTCCAGGACCACGTGGACAAAATTTTGGGTTCCTACCTCAGCAACATCTGGCAGGCCCTGCAGGACGTGGTGTCCTCGAAGGAGAACATCTGGAAGTCGTGTCCATCAGCCAGGGCGTTCTCAGGGAAGATGTTAGACCTGCCGGACACAGGGAGGGACCTGGGTCTGGTGGGGACAGCCCGGGGGTCCCCAGGAGCACCCGGTGGGGCAGGTGGCACCTCCTGGGTGGGGACAGGGCCACCTACAGAGCCATCTCGAACTGCTCCAGCCACTTCTTCTTCAGCTCGCGCGTCTTGAAGAAGAGCTCGTAGTCCGGCAGCCCGGCCATGTCCAGCAGCATGAAGGTGTGGGACCACTGTGGGGTGGGGTGGGGTGGGGTCAGCCACGCCCCCCCAAATGGGGCGGGGTCACATGGGGACATTGGGGTCACCACCCTCCACCTCTGGGGTCATCGGGTGGTGGGGTGGCCACTGAGGAGGTGGACATGAGGGTGAACCAGGGACGAGATTATGGAGATCCACCAGGGAATGGGGTTTTGGGGTCCACCAAGGAAAAGGATCCTGGGATCCATCAGGGAACACAGTTTTGGGGTCCACCAAATCTGGACATTTGGGACCACCAGGGACCTTGATGTTGGGGTCCATCAGGGAACAGGATTTGGGGGTCCACCAGGGAATGGGGTTTTGGGGTTCACCAGGGAATGAGGTTTTGGGGTTCACCAGGGAATGGGATCTTGGGGTCCACCAGATCTGGACATTTGTGACCACCAGGGACCTGGATGTTGGCACCACCAGGAATCAAAATCCTGGGATCCACCACACCTGGACCTCTGAGGTCATGGGGAAGAGGACCACCAGGGAACGGGGTTTTGGAGTTCACCAGATCTGGACATTTGGGACCACCAGGGACCAGGAATCTTGGGATCCACCAGGGAATGAGGTTTTGGGGTTCACCAGGGACCAGATTATGAGGATCCACCAGGGACCAGGATGTTGGGGTCCACCAGGAACCGAAATCCTGGGATCCACCACACCTGGACCTCTGAGGTCATGGGGAAGAGGAGCCGGGGACCACCAGGGAATGGGGTTTTGGGGTCCACCAGATCTGGACATTTGGGACCATGAGGGACCTGGATGTTGGAACCACCAGGAACTAAAATCATGGGGTCCACCACACCTGGATCTCTGACATCATGGGGAAGAGGACCTGGGGACCACCAGGGAAGGGGAGTGTGGGGTCACCAGGGACCAGATTTTGGGGATCCACCAGGGAATGGGGCTTTGGGGTCACCAGGCACCTGGATGTTGGAACCCACCAGGAACCAAAATCCTGGGATCCACCACACCTGGACCTCTGAGGTCATCGGGAAGAGGACCTGGGGTCCACCAGGACCTGGACACTTGGGACCACTTGGAACTGGACACCAGTATCCACCAGTGACCAGGTTCCTGAGGGCCACAAGACTGGACACCTGTGTCCACCTGGTTCCTTTGGGACTGGAGGAACCTGGACACTGATGTCCCCCTGATGTCCCCATGATGTCCCCACGGTGTCCCCGGTACCTTCTTGCCATCGCGAGGCTCGAGGTCACCATCGTGGAGCTGGTGGCTCTGGAGGTCCACCACGTCCTTGGTCTCGTAGGAGTCCCCGCGGCGCTTGCAGATGATCAGGGCCTTGTCCAGCAGGAAGCCGTACCTGGAGATGGTGACAAAGGTGGCACCGCGTCCCCGAGGCCACCGGGCTCCACGGGGTGTCCCCATGGCCGCCCTGGACCACCAGGAACCACCACACACCTCCAAGTGTCCCTGCGGTGTCCCTGTGGTGTCCCCAAGGGTGTCCCCATGGGGAGGTCTCGGTTTTCTCATGTCCCCATGGTGTTCCTGAGGTGTCCCCACGGATGTTCTCATGGCCCCGTGGTGTCCCCATGTCCCTGAGGTGTCCCTGAGATGTCCCCACGGATGTTCTCATGTCCCCATGCTTGTCCCCGTGGTGTCCCCATGTCCCTGAGGTGTCCCTGAGATGTCCCCATGGATGTTCTCATGTCCCCATGCTTGTCCCCATGGTGTCCCCATGTCCCTGAGGTGTTCCTGAGATGTCCCTGAGGTGTCCCCAAGGTGTCCCTGAGGTGTCCCCATGGATGTCCCCATGTCCCTGAGGTGTTCCTGAGATGTCCCTGAGGTGTCCCCAAGGTGTTCCTGAGGTGTCCCCATGGATGTCCCCATGTCTCTGAGGTGTCCCCATGTTCCTGAGGTGTCTCCATGTCCCTGAGGTGTTCCTGAGATGTTCCTGAGGTGTCCCTGAGGTGTCTCCATAGAGGTCCCCATGTTCTTGAGATGTTCCTGAGGTGTCTCCATGGATGTTCTCATGTCTCCATGGTGTCCCCATGATGTCCCCATGTCCCTGAGGTGTCCCCAGGTGTCTCCATGGATGTTCTCATGTCCCCATGGTGTCCCTGCAGTGTCTCCATGGTGTCCCCATGTCCCTGAGGTGCCCCTGAGGTGTCTCCATGGATGTTCCCATGTTCCTGAGGTGTTCCTGAGGTGTCCCTGGGGTGTCTCCATGTCCCTGAGATGTTCCCATGTCCCTGAGTTGTCTCTGAGGTGTTCCTGAGGTGTCTCCATGGATCTTCTCATGTCCCCGTGGTGTCCCCATGGAGGTCCCCATGTCCCTGAGGTGTTCCTGAGATGTTCCTGAGGTGTCCCTGAGATGCCCCCATGTCCCTGTGGTGTCCCAGAGAAGTTCCTGAGGTGTTCCTGATGTGTCTCCATGTCCCTGTGGTGTCCCCAGGTGTCCCCCAGGTGTCTCCCAGGTATCTCTCAGATGTCCCCAGGTGTCCCCAGCCCACCTGTCCACCTTGGAGCGTCTCTCGGCGCTGGAGACCTTCAGCTCCCCGTCGATCTTGGGGCGCCCGAACTGCGCCAGGGACTGCGGCTGGCACGGGGTGGACACCGGGAGTGAGGTGGACATCGGGGACGGGATGGACATCACGAACGGGGTGGACATTGGGACAACGGGAATGGGATGGAATGGGATGGACATCAGGAACAGGACATTGGGAATGGGACATTGGGAATGGGGTGGGCATCAGGAATGGGGTGGACATCAGGAATAGGTTGGACATTGGGACATCAGGAGCGAGATGGACATCGGGAATGGGGTGGACATCAGGAGTGGGATGGACATCGGGACATGGGGAATGGGACATCACGAACGGGGTGGACATGAGGAATGGAGGGGACATCAGGAATGGAGTGGACATCAGGACATCAGGAATGAGGTGGACATTGGGGCATCAGGAATGGGGTGGACATTGGGAACAGAAACGGGATGGACATCAGGAGTGAGGTGGACATCAGGAATGGGATGGACATTGGGACATCAGGAGCGAGATGGATATCGGGAATGGGGTGGACATCAGGAACGGGGTGGACATTGGGACATCAGGAATGAGGTGGACATCGGGAATGGGGTGGACATCGGGAATGGGATGGACATTGGGAATGGGGTGGACATCGGGAATGGGGTGGACATCAAGAATAGGGTGGACATCAGGAATGGGGTGGACATTGGGACATGGGGTGGACATTGAGAATGGGGTGGACATCAGGAATGGGATGGACATCAGGAATGAGGTGGACATCAGGAATGGGGTAGACATTGGGACATCAGGAGCGAGATGGACATCAGGAATGGGGTGGACATTGGGACATCAGGAACGGGGTGGACATTGGGACATCAGGAATGAGGTGGACATCGGGAATGCGGTGGACATCAGGAGTGGGATGGACATCGGGACATCGGGAATGGGACATCAGGAATGAGGTGGACATCGGGAATAGGATGGACATCAGGAACGGGGTGGACATTGGGAATGGGGTGGACATCGGGAATGGGACATGGGAACGGGGTGGACATCAGGGGTGGGATGGACATCAGGAGCGAGATGGACGTCGGGAATGGGGTGGACATTGGGACATCAGGAATGGGATGGACATCGGGAATGGGGTGGACATTGGGAATGTGGTGGACATTGGGACATCAGGAATGAGGTGGACATCAGGGATGGGATGGACATCAGGAGCGAGATGGACATCAGGAATGGGATGGACATTGGGAATAGGTTGCACATTGGGACATGGGGAATGGCGTGGACATCAGGAAGGGGGTGGACATCAGGAATGGGATGGACATCAGGAATGGGATGGACATTGGGACATCAGGAATGAGGTGGACATCAGGAATGGGATGGACATTGGGACATCAGGAATGAGGTGGACATCAGGAATGGGATGGACATTGGGAACTAGATGGACATCGGGAATGGGACGGACATCAGGAACAAGGTGGACAGTGGGACAACGGGAATGGGATGGACATCAGGAGCGGGATGGACATCAGGAACGGGACATTGGGAACGGGGTGGACATCAGGAATGGGATGGACATCAGGGAGACATCATCAGGAACGGACATTGGGAACAGGACACAGGAATGGGGTGGACATCAGGAATGCGGTGGACATCAGGAATGGGATGGACATCGGGACATCGGGAATGGGACATCAGGAACAGGGTGGACATTGGGACAACGGGAATGGGATGGACATCAGGAGCAGGATGGACATCAGGAACAGGACATTGGGAGTGGGGTGGACATCCATCAGGAATGGGGTGGACATCAGGGAGACATCATCAGGAATGGGACATTGGGAAGAGGACACAGGAATGGGGTGGACATCAGGAACGGGGTGGACATCGGGACATCAGGAATGGGGTGGACATTGGGAATGGGACATTGGAAACGGGGTGGACATCAGGGATGGGGTGGACATTGGGAACGGGATGGACGTCAGGGATGGGATGGACATCGGGAGCGAGATGGACATCGGGAATGGGGTGGACATCAGGAATGGGACATTGGAAACGGGGTGGACATCCATCAGGGATGGGGTGGACATTGGGAACGGGGTGGACATCAGGAATAGGTTGGACATTGGGACATGGGGAATGGCATGGACATCAGGAACGGGGTGGACATCAGGAAAGGGGTGGACATCGGGAATGGGGTGGACATCGGGAATGGGGTGGACATCAGGAATGGGACATTGGAAACGGGGTGGACATCCATCAGGGATGGGGTGGACATTGGGAACGGGGTGGACATCAGGAATGGGGTGGACATCAGGAGCGAGATGGACATCAGGAATGGGGTGGACATTGGGACATGGGGTGGACATCGGGAATGGGACATTGGAAACGGGGTGGACATCAGGGATGGGATGGACATCGGGAGTGAGATGGACATCAGGGATGGGGTGGACATCAGGAATGGGATGGACATTGGGACATTGGGAATGGGGTGGACATCAGGAAGGGGGTGGACATTGGGACATGGGGTGGACATGAGGAATGGTGTGGACATCAGGAATAGGTTGGACATTGGGACATCGGGAACGGCGTGGACATCAGGAATGGGGTGGACATTGGGAATGGGGTGGACACCAGGAAGGGGGTGGACATTGGGACATGGGGTGGACATCGGGAATGGGGTGGACATCAGGAGCGAGATGGACACCAGGAAGGGGGTGGACATTGGGACATGGGGTGGACATCAGGAATGGGACATGGGAACGGGATGAACATCAGGAATGGGGTGGACACCAGGAAGGGGATGGACATTGGGACATGGGGTGGACATCAGGACACGAGGAACGGATCCTGGGGGATTTTGGGGGTCCCAGGGGAGATTTTGGGGTGCCCACCGTGCGGGGTGCAGGCAGAGCTGGACACACACCGGGGGGATTTGGGATCCTCTGGGATAATTTGGGGGTCCCCGGGGTTATTTGGGGGGTTCTTTGGGGGGGGATTGGAGAATTTGGGGTTTTTGGGGGGGGGGATTGGGATTTTGGGGTTTTTTTGGGGGGGGGGATTTTTGGGGGTGTTTTGGGGGGTTTTTTTGGGGGGTCCCCACCATGTTGTGCAGGCAGAGCTGGATGCTCGTGAGCTGTTTCAGGGTCTCGTTGTCCCGTTTGACCTCGTTCACGCACTGGGCCAGGTCCTGCCGGGGTTTGGGGGGGCTCCGGTCAGAGACCCCCCCCGAACCCCAAAATCCCCAAAAACCCCCCCAAAAACCCCAAAATCCCCCCTGAAATCCCACCCTGGAACCCCAAAATCCCCCAAACCCCAAAATCCCACCTTGGAAACCCCAAAATCCCACCCAGAAACCCCAAAATCCCACCCAGAAACCCCAAATCCCACCCTGAAACCCCAAAATCCCACCCAGAATCCCCAAAATCCCCCAAATCCCAAAATCCCACCCAGAATCCCCAAAAATCCCCCCTGGAACCCCAAAATCCCACCCAGAATCCCCAAATCCCACCCTGGAATGCCCAAATTACCCCTGGAACCCCAAATCCCACCCGGAACCCCAAAATCCCACCCAGAAAACCCCAAAATCCCCCCCTGGAACCCCAAAATCCCACCCAGAATCCCCAAAATCCCCCAAACCCCAAAATCCCACCCAGAATCCCCAAAAATCCCCCCTGGAACCCCAAAATTTCACCCAGGACCCCCAAATCCCACCCGGAACCCCAAAATCCCACCCAGAAAACCCAAAATCCCACCCGGAACCCCAAAATCCCACCCAGAATCCCCAAATCCCACCCTGAAACCCCAAAATCCCCACCCAAAAAACCCAAAAATCCCCCCTGGAACCCCAAAATCCCACCCAGAATCCCCAAATCCCACCCTGGAACCCCAAAATCCCACCCAGAAAACCCCAAAATCCCCCCTGGAACCCCAAAATCCCACCCAGAAAACGCCAAATCCCACCCTGGAACCCCAAAATCCCACCCAGAAAACCCAAAAATCCCCCCTGGAACCCCAAAATCCCACCCAGAATCCCAAATCCCACCCTGGAACCCCAAAATCCCACCCAGAAAACCCAAAAATCCCCCAAACCCCAAAATCCCACCCAGAAAACCCAAAAATCCCCCCCTGGAACCCCAAAATCCCACCCAGAAAACCCAAAAATCCCCCCCTGGAACCCCAAAATCCCACCCAGAAAACCCAAAATCCCACCCTGGAACCCCAAAATCCCACCCAGAAAAGCCAAATCCCACCCTGGAACGCCAAAATCCCACCCAGAATCCCCAAAAATCCCCCAAACCCCAAAATCCCACCCAGAATCCCCAAATCCCACCCGGAACCCCAAAATCCCACCCAGAAACCCAAAATCCCACCCTGGAACCCCAAAATCCCACCCAGAAAACCCAAAATCCCACCCTGGAACCCCAAAATCCAACCCAG
Source organism: Artemisiospiza belli (assembly GCA_021963965.1). Taxonomy (NCBI): domain Eukaryota; kingdom Metazoa; phylum Chordata; class Aves; order Passeriformes; family Passerellidae; genus Artemisiospiza; species Artemisiospiza belli. The sequence continues at coordinate 76,315 of JAKDEW010000893.1, read as the reverse complement.
AATCCCCAAATCCCACCCTGGAACCCCAAAATCCCACCCAGAAAACCCAAAAATCCCCCCTGGAACCCCAAAATCCAACCCAGAAAACCCAAAATCCCACCCTGGAACCCCAAAATCCCACCCAGAAAACCCAAAATCCCACCCTGGAATGCCCAAATTATCCCTGGAGCCCCAAATCCTCCCCTGGAAACCCCAAATCTTCACCTGGAAACCCAAAATATCTCAAATTCCCCCGAACCCCAAAATCCCACCCAGAATCCCCAAATCCCACCCTGGAACCCCAAAATCCCACCCAGAAAACCCAAAAATCCCCCCTGGAACCCCAAAATCCCACCCAGAATCCCCAAAAATCCCCCCTGGAACCCCAAAATCCCACCAGGACCCCCAAATCCCACCCGGAACCCCAAAATCCCACCCAGAATCCCCAAATCCCACCCTGGAACCCCAAAATCCCACCCAGAAAACCCAAATCCCACCCTGGAACCCCCAAAATCCCACCCAGGACCCCCCAAATCTTCCCCAAATCCTCCCCCCAGAACCCCCAAATCTTCCCCAAATCCCCCCCAAATCTTCCCCAAATTCCACCCAGAACCCCCAAAATCTTCCCCAAATCCCCCCCCCACCAGGACCCCCCAAAATCCCCCCAAATCCCCCCCAAATCTTCCCCAAATTCCCCCAAATTCCCCCCAGGACCCCCCAAATCTTCCCCAAATCCCCACCAGAACCCCCAAATCTTCCCCAAATCCCCCCTGGACCCCCCAAAATCCCCCCAAATCTTCCCCAAATCCCCCCCAGGACCCCCAAATCTTCCCCAAATCCCCCCTGGACCCCCCAAATCTTACCCAAATCCCCCCAGAACCCCCAAAATCTTCCCCAAATCCCCCCAGGACCCCCCAAAATCCCCCCAAATCTTCCCCAAATCCCCCCCAGGACCCCCCAAATCTTCCCCAAATTCCCCCCAGGACCCCCCAAATCTTCCCCAAATTTCCCCCCCAGGACCCCCCAAATCTTCCCCAAATTTCCCCCAGGACCCCCCAAATCTTCCCCAAATTTCCCCCAGGACCCCCCAAAATCCCCCAAATCCCCCCAAATCCCCCCCAAATCTTCCCCAAATTCCCCCCAGGACCCCCAAATCTCCCCCCTGGACCCCCAAATCCTCCCAAATCTCCCCCAAATTCTCCTCAAGTGCCCCCAAAATTCCGCCCGAGGACCCCCCAAATCCCCCCAAGGACCCCCAAATCCCTTCCAGAACCCCCAAAATCCCCCCGAAATCCTGCCCAGGACCCCCCAAATCTCCCCCCCCAGGACCCCCCAAATCTCCCCCAAATTTCCCCCAACCCTCCCTAAATCCCCCCCATATCCCCCACCCCAAAATCTCCCCCACGACCCCCAAAATCCCCCCAAATCCCCCCCAAATCTTCCCCCCAAATTCCCCCCAGGACCCCCAAATCTCCCCCCTGGACCCCAAAATCCTCCCAAATTCTCCTCAAATGCCCCCAAAATTCCGCCCGAGGACCCCCCAAATCCCCCCAAGGACCCAAATCCCTTCCAGAACCCCCCCAAATCTTCCCCAAATCCTGCCCAGGACCCCCCAAATATTCCCCAAATCTCCCCCACCAGGACCCCCCAAATCTCCCCCAAATTTCCCCCAACCCTCCCTAAATCCCCCCCATATCCCCCACCCCAAAATCTCCCCCACGACCCCCAAAATCCCCTCCCAATCCCCCCCAGGACCCCCCAAAATCCCCCCCAAATCTTCCCCCCAAATTCCCCCAAATTCCCCCCAGGACCCCCAGATCTCCCCCCTGGACCCCAAAATCCTCCCAAATCTCCCCCAAATTCTCCTCAAGTGCCCCCAAAATTCCGCCCGAGGACCCCCCAAATCCCCAAGGACCCCCAAATCCCTTCCAGAACCCCCCAAAATCCCCCCAAATCCTGCCCAGGACCCCCCAAATCTTCCCCAAATCTCCCCCCCAGAACCCCCCAAATCTTCCCCAAATTTCCCCCAACCCTCCCTAAATCCCCCCCATATCCCCCACCCCAAAATCTCCCCCACGACCCCCAAAATCCCCCCAAATCCCCCAAATCTTCCCCCCAAATTCCCCCAAATTCCCCCCAGGACCCCCAGATCTCCCCCCTGGACCCCCAAATCCTCCCAAATCTCCCCCAAATTCTCCTCAAAATCCCCCCAAATCTTCCCCAAATCCCCCCAGGACCCCCCAAGGACCCCCCAAATCGCCCCCAGCCCCACCCTCATGGCGTCCAGGGCCCCCCTCAGCCGCTCCCGCTCGGCCGCGTCCGGGGTCAGCTTCACCAGCTCCTGGGGGGGTCAAAGGTCAGCGTGGGCACAGGTGACCCCCAGGTACCCCCCAGGTGTGTCCAGGTGTGTCCCAGGTGCCCCCAGGTGCCCCCAGGTGTTCCCAGGTGTGTCCCAGGTGTGTCCCAGGTGTGCCCAGGTGTCTGAGCTGTGCCCAGGTGTGTCCCAGGTACCCCCAGGTGCGCCCAGGTGTGCCCCAGGTGTGTCCCAGGTGCCCCCAGGTGTGCCCCAGGTGTGCCCCGGTGTGTCCCAGGTACCCCCAGGTGTGCCCAGGTGTGCCCCGGTGTGTCCAGGTACCCCCAGGTACCCCTCAGGTGTGCCCAGGTGTGTCCCAGGTGCCCCCAGGTGCCCCCAGGTGTGTCCCAGGTGTGCCCAGGTGTGTCCCAGGTGTGTTCTGGTGTGCCCAGGTGTGTCACAGCTGTGTCCAGGTGTGTCCCAGGTGTGTACCAGGTGTGCCAAGGTGTGCCAAGGTGTGCCCCAGGTGTCCCCAGGTGTGTCCCAGGTGTGTCCCAGGTGTGTCCCCAATGTCCCCAGGTGTGTCCCCAGATGTGTCCCCAATGTCCCCATGTGTGTCCCCAGGTGTCCCCAGGTGTCCCCAGCTGTCCCCAGGTGTGTCCCAGGTGTGTCCCCAATGTCCCCATGTCCCACCTGGAGCAGCAGGTGATATTTCAGCACCCTCTGCATGGGCACCATCAGCAGCTGCTGACCCCAGCTGTGTCCCCATGTCCCCAGGTGTGTCCCCAGGTGTGTCCCCATGTCCCCAATGTCTCCAATGTCCCCATGTCCCACCTGGAGCAGCAGGTGATATTTCAGCACCCTCTGCATGGGCACCATCAGCAGCTGCTGACCCCAGGTGTGTCCCCCAGGTGTGTCTCAGGTGTCCCCAGGTGTGTCCCCAGGTGTGTCCCCAGGTGTGTCCCAGGTGTGTCCCCAATGTCCCCATGTCCCACCTGGAGCAGCAGGTGATATTTCAGCACCCTCTGCATGGGCACCATCAGCAGGTCCCGCAGGGAGAATCGCCCGTTGGTGGCGCGCTGCGAGCACTCCTGGGGACAGCGGGGACATTGGGGGACATTTGGGGACATTTGGGTCAGTTTGGGGTCAGTTTGGGGTATTTTGGGGGCGCTTTGGGGACATTTGGGGAAATTTTGGGTCGGTTTGGGGTCGGTTTGGGGTCACTTTGGGGACATTTGGGGTCACTTTGGGGACAATTTTGGGGTTGTTTGGGGTCGTTTGGGGTCGGTTTGGGTCAGTTTGGGGTCACTTTGAGGACACTGGGGTCACTTGGGGGTCACTTCGGGGCATTTTGGGTCAGTTTTGGGGTTTTTTGGGGGCGCTTTGGGGTCATTTGGGAAAATTTTGGGTCAGTTTGGGGTCGGTTTGGGGTCACTTTGGGGACAATTTGGGGCTGTTTGGGGTCATTTTGGGTCGGTTTGGGTCAGTTTGGGGTCACTTTGAGGACACTGGGGTCACTTGGGGGTCACTTTGGCGACATTTGGGGTCAGTTTGGGGTTTTTGGGGGCCACTTTGGGGACATTTGGGGAAATTTTGGGGAAATTTTGGGTCGGTTTGGGGTCGGTTTGGGGTCACTTTGGGGACATTTGGGGTCACTTTGGGGACAATTTTGGGGTTGTTTGGGTCAGTTTGGGGTCGGTTTGGGTCAGTTTGGGGTCACTTTGGGGACACTGGGGTCACTTGGGGGTCACTTTGGGGACATTTGGGGCAATTTGGGTCAGTTTAGGGTTTTTTTGGGGTCACTTTGGGGACATTTGGGGTCATTGGGGTCATTTAGGGTCACTTTGGGTTCAGTTTATGTTTTTTTGGGGGCACTTTGGGGTCACTTTTGGTCACTTTGGGGTCACTTTGCGGCCACTTTGGGGTAATTTGGGGGTCACATTGGGACATTTGGGGCAATTTGGGTCAATTTAGGGTCAGTTTAGGGTTTTTTGGGGTCACTTTGGGGCAGTTTGGGGTCATTTGGAATCAGTTTGGGAGAGGATTTTGGGGTGTTTTGAGGGATTTTTGGATTTTGGGGTTTTTTTGGGGCTCACCTGGAGCTTTGCGGGGAGATTTTTTGTTGGATTTTTTTGGGGGGTTTTTGGGGGGTTCATGGAGAGGTCGGGAGGGATTTTGGGGCGGTTTTGGGGTTTTTTGGGGCTCACCTGGAGCTTCATGCGCAGGTCAGTGCAGGTGGAGAGCTGGTCCAGGCGGCGCGCGGCCGCTTCCACCTGGCTGCAGTAGCGGCCGTAGAGCAGGAACCTGGGTGGAAACCCAAAATCCAACAAAATTCACCAAAATCTGACAAAATTCACAAAAATTCCAACAAAATCCAATGAAATTCACGCAAAATCCAACAAAATCCACCCAAAATCCACCTGGCTGCAGTAGCGGCCGTAGAGCAGGAACCTGGGTGGAAACCCAAAATCCGATAAAATTCACCCAAAATCTGACAAAATTCACAAAAATTCCAACAAAATCCAACAAAATTCACACAAAATTCAACAAAAATCCACCCAAAATCCACCTGGCTGCAGTAGCGGCCGTAGAGCAGGAACCTGGGTGGAAACCCAAAATCCAACAAAATTCACCCAAAATCTGACAAAATTCACACAAATTCCCACAAAAATTTAAAAAAATTCATCCAAAATTCAACAAAAATCCACCCAAAATCCACCTGGCTGCAGTAGCGGCCGTAGAGCAGGAACCTGGGGTGGAAACCCAAAATCACTCCAAATTAACCCAAAATCCGACAAAATTCACACAAATTCCAACAAAATCCAACAAAATTCACACAAAATTCCAAAAAAATTCATCCAAAATTCAACAAAATCCACCCAAAATCCACCTGGCTGCAGTAGCGGCCGTGCAGCAGGAACCTGGGGTGGAAACCCAAAATCCAACAAAATTCACCCGAAATCTGACAAAATTCACAAAAATTCCAACAAAATCCAACGAAATTTCCACAAAAATTTAAAAAATTCATCCAAAATTCAACAAAATCCACCCAAAATCCACCTGGCTGCAGTAGCGGCCGTAGAGCAGGAACCTGGGTGGAAACCCAAAATCAACCAAAATTCACCCAAAATCTGACAAAATTCACAAAAATTCCAACAAAATCCAATGAAATTCACGCAAAATTCAACAAAAATCCACCCAAAATCCACCTGGCTGCAGTAGCGGCCGTAGAGCAGGAACCTGACATGGAAACCCCAAAATCCAACAAAATTCACCCAAAATCTGACAAAATTCACCCAAATTCCAACAAAATCCGACAAAATTCACACAAAATTCCAATAAAATTAATCCAAAATCCAACAAAAATCCACCCAAAATCCACCTGGCTGCAGTAGCGGCCGTAGAGCAGGAACCTGGGTGGGAACCCAAAATCAACCAAAATTCACCCCAAAATCTGACAAAATTCACAAAAATTCCCACAAAAATTTAAAAAAATTCATCCAAAATCCAACAAAATCCACCCAAAATCCACCTGGCTGCAGCAGCGGCCGTAGAGCAGGAACCTGGGTGGAAACCCAAAATCAACCAAAATTCACCCAAAATCTGACAAAATTCACCGAAAATTTAAAAAACATGAGGGAAATCTGCCCAAAATCCAACAAAATTCACGCAAAATTCAACAAAAATCCACCCAAAATCCACCTGGCTGCAGTAGCGGCCGTTAGAGCAGGAACCTGGGGTGGAAACCCAAAATCCAACAAAATTCACCCAAAATCTGACAAAATTCACAAAAATTCCAACAAAATCCGACAAAATTCACACAAAATTCCAAAAAAATTCATCCAAAATTCAACAAAATCCACCCAAAATCCACCTGGCTGCAGTAGCGGCCGTAGAGCAGGAACCTGGGGTGGAAACCCAAAATCCAACAAAATTCACCCAAAATCTGACAAAATTCACCCAAATTCCAGCAAAATCCAACGAAATTTCCACCAAAATTTAAAAAAATTCATCCAAATCAACAAAATCCACCCAAAATCCACCTGGCTGCAGTAGCGGCCGTAGAGCAGGAACCTGGGGTGGAAACCCAAAATCTGATAAAATTCACCCCAAATCCGACAAAATTCACCCAAAATCCGACAAAATTCACCCGAAATCTGATAAAAATCACACAAAATCCGACAAAATTCACCCGAAATCCGATAAAATTCACCCAAAATCCGACAAAATTCACCCAAAATTAAAAAACAATTTGTGGATATCTGCTTAAGGTCCACCCAAATCCCCCCCCACCCAGTGACCCCCAAATCCTTCTCAGGACCCCCCAAAATCCCCCCAAAAATCCCCCCTGAATCCCCTCAGGACCCCCCAAAATCCCCCCAAGACCCTCTCGGGACCCCCCAAAATTCACTCAGGACCCCCCAAATCCCCCCAAGACCCCCCCAAGGTATCCTCAGAACCCCCCGGGTCCTCTCCAAAAGCCTCCCAAGACCCCAGAAATCCCCCTCAGGACCCCCCAAAAATCCCCCCAAGACCCTCTCAGGACCCCCAAACCCCCCCAGGACCCCCCCAATTCCGCCCCTAAGATCCCCCTGAATCCCCTCAGGACCCCCCAAAATCCCCCTAAATCCCCTCAGGACCCCCAAAAATTCACTCAAGACTCCCCAAACCCCCCAATTCCTCCCCCAAAATCCCCCCAAATCCCCCTGAATCCCCTCAGGACCCCCCCAGATGCCCCAAATCTCCCCAGGACCCCCCAAAATTCACTCAGGACTCCCCAAACCCCCCAATTCCGCCCCCAAAATCCACCCAAATCCCCCTGAATCCCCTCAGGACCCCCCAAAAACCCCCCCAAAATTCACTCAGGACCCCCCAATTCCACCCCCCAAAATCCCCCCAAATCCCCCTGAATCCCCCTCAGGACCCCCCAAAATCCCCCCAAGACCCCCCAAAGTATCCTCAGAACCCCCCGGGTCCCTCTCCAAAAGCCTCCCAAGACCCCAGAAATCCCCCTCAGGACCCCCCAAAAATCCCCCAAAATCCCCCAAAGTCCCCGTAAATCCCCTCAGGACCCCCCAAAATCCCCCAAGACCCCCTCGGGACCCCCCCAAAATTCACTCAGGACCCCCCAAACCCCCCAATTCCGCCCCCAAAATCCCCCCAAATCCCCCTAAATCCCCTCAGGACCCCCCAAAATCCCCCCAAGACCCTCTCGGGACCCCAAACCCCCCTCAGGACCCCCCAATTCCGCCCCCAAAATCCCCCTAAATCCCCCTCAGGACCCCCCAAAATCCCCCCAAATCCCCCTGAATCCCCTCAGGACTCCCCAAAATCCCCCTAAATCCCCTCAGGACCCCCCAAAATTCACTCAGGACTCCCCAAACCCCCCAATTTCTCCCCCTAAATCCCCTCACGACCCCCCCAAAATCCCCCCAAGACCCCCCAAAGTATCCTCAGAACCCCCCGGGTCCTCCCCAAAAGCCTCCCAAGACCCCAGAAATCCCCCTCAGGACCCCCCAAAAATCCCCCCAAGACCCTCTCAGGACCCCCAAACCCCCCCAGGACCCCCCCAGTTCTGCCCCCAAAATCCCCCCAAATCCCCTCAGGACCCCCCAAAAATCCCCCCAAGACCATCTCGGGACCCCCCAAAATTCACTCAGGACTCCCCAAACCCCCCAATTCCTCCCCCAAAATCCCCCCAAATCCCCCTGAATCCCCTCAGGACCCCCCCAGATGCCCCCAAATCCCCCCAGGACCCCCCAAAATTCACTCAGGACCCCCCAAACCCCCCAATTTCTCCCCCTAAATTCCCCTCAGGACCCCCCCAAAATCCCCCCAAGACCCTCTCGGGACCCCCCAAAATTCACTCAGGACCCCCCAATTCCACCCCCAAAATCCCCCCAAATCCCCCTGAATCCCCTCAGGACCCCCAAAATCCCCCCAAGACCCTCTCGGGACCACCCAAAATTCACTCAGGACCCCCCAAATCCCCCCAAGACCCCCCAAAGTATCCTCAGAACCCCCCCGGGTCCTCTCCAAAAGCCTCCCAAGACCCCAGAAATCCCCCTCAGGACCCCCCAAAAATCCCCCAAATCCCCCCAAATCCCCTCAGGACCCCCCAAAATCCCCCCAAGACCCTCTCGGGACCCCCCAAACCCCCCAAACCCCCCCAAACCCCCCAGGACCCCCCAAATCCCCCTGAATCCCCTCAGGACCCCCCCAAAATCCCCCCAAGACCCTCTCGGGACCCCCCAAAATTCCCCCCAAATGCCCCTAAATCCCCCCAAGACCCCCTCGGGACCCCCCAAAATCCCCCCAAATGCCCCTAAATCCCCCCAAGACCCTCTCGGGACCCCCCAAATCCCCCCAAGCCCCCCCGTACCTCTCCTTGTACTGCAGGAACAGGGGGGGCAGCGCCCGCCCCCCCCCGGGCCCCCCCAGCGCCCCCCGGAGCTCCCCCAGGAAACGGCGATGGAGCCCCAGCAGCTCCTGGGGAGAACTGGGGTTACTGGGAGCACTGGGAGCACTGGGAGAGCCCCAGCAGCTCCTGGAGAGAACTGGGGTTACTGGGAGCACTGGGAGGGACTGGGGTTACTGGGAGCACTGGGAGCACTGGGAATAGGGACTGGGAGAGCCCCAGCAGCTCCTGCAGAGAACTGGGGTTACTGGGAGCACTGGGAGCGAACTGGGAGCACTGGGAATGGGCACTGGGAGAGCCCCAGCAGCTCCTGGAGAGAACTGGGGTTACTGGGAGCACTGGGAGCGAACTGGGAGGGACTGGGGTTACTGGGAACACTGGGAGAGCCCCAGCAGCTCCTGGAGAGAACTGGGGTTACTGGGAGGGACTGGGAGCACTGGGAGCACTGGGAGGGACTGGGAGCACTGGGAGAGCCCCAGCAGCTCCTGGGAGAGGGAACTGGGGTTACTGGGAGCACTGGGAGCACTGGGAGCGAACTGGGAGAGCCCCAGCAGCTCCTGGAGAGAACTGGGGTTACTGGGAGCACTGGGAGCACTGGGAGCGAACTGGGAGCGAACTGGGGTTACTGGGAGCACTGGGAGAGCCCCAGCAGCTCCTGGAGAGGGAACGGGGGTTACTGGGAGCACTGGGAGCACTGGGAGAGCCCCAGCAGCTCCTGGGAGAGAACGGGGGTTACTGGGAGCGACTGGGAGCGAACTGGGGTTACTGGGAACACTGGGAGGGACTGGGAGCGAACTGGGAGCGAACTGGGGTTACTGGGAGCGACTGGGAGGGACTGGGAGCACTGGGAGCACTGGGAATGGACACTGGGAGCACTGGGAGAGCCCCAGCAGCTCCTGGAGAGAACTGGGGTTACTGGGAGCACTGGGAGCGAACTGGGAGCACTGGGAGCACTGGGAGCACTGGGAATAGGGACTGGGAGAGCCCCAGCAGCTCCTGGAGAGAACTGGGGTTACTGGGAGCACTGGGAGCGAACTGGGAGAGCCCCAGCAGCTCCTGGAGAGGGAACTGGGGTTACTGGGAACACTGGGAGCGAACTGGGAGCACTGGGAATGGACACTGGGAGGGCTGGGAGAGCCCCAGCAGCTCCTGGGAGAGGGAACTGGGGTTACTGGGAGCGACTGGGAGGGACTGGGAATGGGCACTGGGAGCACTGGGAGAGCCCAAGCAGCTCCTGGAGAGAACTGGGGTTACTGGGAGCACTGGGAGCGAACTGGGAGGGACTGGGAGAGCCCCAGCAGCTCCTGGAGAGAACTGGGGTTACTGGGAACGACTGGGAGCGAACTGGGGTTACTGGGAGCACTGGGAGCGAACTGGGAGGGACTGGGAGAGCCCCAGCAGCTCCTGGAGAGCGAACGGGGGTTACTGGGAGCACTGGGAGCGAACTGGGAGCACTGGGAGGGACTGGGAGCACTGGGAGCACTGGGAGCACTGGGAATAGGGACTGGGAGCACTGGGAGCACTGGGAGCACTGGGAATAGGGACTGGGAGAGCCCCAGCAGCTCCTGGAGAGGGAACTGGGGTTACTGGGAGCGAACTGGGGTTACTGGGAGCACTGGGAGGGACTGGGAGCACTGGGAGAGCCCCAGCAGCTCCTGGAGAGAACTGGGGTTACTGGGAACACTGGGAGCGAACTGGGAGCACTGGGAATGGACACTGGGAGGGCTGGGAGAGCCCCAGCAGCTCCTGGAGAGGGAACGGGGGTTACTGGGAGGGACTGGGAGCGAACTGGGAGCACTGGGAGCACTGGGAGAGCCCCAGCAGCTCCTGGGAGAGAACTGGGGTTACTGGGAGCGACTGGGAGTGAACTGGGAGAGCCCCAGCAGCTCCTGGAGAGCGAACTGGGGTTACTGGGAGCGACTGGGAGCGAACTGGGAGGGACTGGGGTTACTGGGAGCACTGGGAGAGCCCCAGCAGCTCCTGGAGAGGGAACGGGGGTTACTGGGAGCGAACTGGGGTTACTGGGAGAGCCCCAGCAGCTCCTGGAGAGAACTGGGGTTACTGGGAGGGACTGGGGTTACTGGGAGCACTGGGAGAGCCCCAGCAGCTCCTGGGAGAGGGAACTGGGGTTACTGGGAGCACTGGGAGGGACTGGGAGCACTGGGAGCACTGGGAATGGGCACTGGGAGCGCTGGGAGCACTGGGAGCGAACTGGAAATGGACACTGGGAGCACTGGGAGAGCCCCAGCAGCTCCTGGGAGAGCGAACGGACTGGGGTTACTGGGAATGGGCACTGGGAGCACTGGGAGCAAACTGGGGTTACTGGGAGGGACTGGGGTTACTGGGAGCACTGGGAGCAAACTGGGGTTACTGGGACGCACTGGGAGTGAACTGGGGTTACTGGGAGCGACTGGGAGCGAACTGGGGTTACTGGGAGCGACTGGGAGCAAACTGGGGTTACTGGGAGCGACTGGGAGCAAACTGGGGTTACTGGGAGCGACTGGGAGCAAACTGGGGTTACTGGGAGCGACTGGGAGCAAACTGGGGTTACTGGGAGCGACTGGGAGCAAACTGGGGTTACTGGGAGCGAACTGGGAGCACTGGGAGCACTGGGAGCGCTGGGAATGCCCCAGCAGCTCCTGCGGATGGACTGGGGTTACTGGGAGCACTGGGAGCGAACTGGGAGCACTGGGAGCGCTGGGAGTGCCCCAGCAGCTCCTGGGAGAGCGAACTGGGGTTACTGGGAGGGACTGGGAGTGAACTGGGAGCAAACTGGGGTTACTCGAGGGACTGGGGTTACTGGGAATGGACACTGGGAGCACTGGGAGCACTGGGAGTGCCCCAGCAGCTCCTGAGAGAGCGAACGGACTGGGGTTACTGGGAACGAACTGGGGTTACTGGGAGCACTGGGAGCGCTGGGAACGGGCACTGGGAGCACTGGGAGCACTGGGAATGGGCACTGGGAGCACTGGGAATGCCCCAGCAGCTCCTGCGGATGGACTGGGGTTACTGGGAGCACTGGGAGCGGACTGGGGTTACTGGGAGCGGACTGGGGTTACTGGGAGCACTGGGAGCACTGGGAACGGACTGGGAATGGACTGGGAACGGACTGGGAGCACTGGGAACGGACTGGGAGGGAACTGGGAGAGCCGGGAGGGGACTGGGAGTGCTGAAAGGGGTCACTGGTGTCACTGGTGTCACTGGTGTCACTGGTCAGTGTCACTGGTGTCACTGGTGTCACTGGTCAGTGTCCCCATGTCCCCATTGTCACTGTCACCTCCCCATCACTGGTGTCACTGGTGTCACTGGTGTCACTGGTGTCACTGGTCAGTGTCACTGGTGTCACTGGTGTCACTGGTGTCACTGGTCAGTGTCCCCTGTCCCCATGTCCTGGTGTCCTCTGTCCCCATGTCCCCATGTCCCCACTGTCACCTCCACGTTGATGAAGACGCTCTCCATGTCCCCATGTCCCCTGTCCCCATTGTCACTGTCACTGTCACTGGTGTCACTGGTGTCATTGTCCCCCTGTCCCTGTCCCTGTCACTGTCACCTCCACGTTGATGAAGACGCTCTCCATGTCCCCATGTCCCCTGTCCCCATTGTCACTGTCACTATCAGTGGTGTCACTGGTGTCACTGGTCAGTGTCCCCCTGTCCCTGTCACTGTCACTGTCACCTCCACGTTGATGAAGACGCTCTCCATGTCCCGGGGGCTCAGGAAGTGCCGCAGAGGCCGCAGGAAGTGCTGGGGACAGCAGGGGACACCAAGGGACATCAGGGGACAGCAGGGGACATCGGGGGACAGCAGGGGACATTGGGGGACAGCAGGGGACAGCAGGGGACAGCAGGGGACATTGGGGGACAGCAGGGGACAGCAGGGGACAGCAGGGGACAGCAGGGGACATTGGGGGACACCAAGGACATTGGGGAACAGCAGGGGACATTGGGGGACACCGTGCCTTACTGGGAAAACTGGGAGGCCACCTCTGTCCCCAATGTCCCCAACGTCCCCAGTGTCCCCAATGTCCCCAATGTCCCCCCAGTGTCCCCAATGTCCCCAATGTCCCACCTGGCAGACGGACTCCAGGGTCTCTCCGTGTACCCAATGTCCCCAGTGTCCCCAAGGTGTCCCCAGTGTCCCCAATGTCCCCAACATCCCCATTGTCCCCAACATCCCCATTGTCCCCAATGTCCCCAATCCCCCCATGTCCCCAATGTCCCCAGTGTCCCCAGTGTCCCCGTGTCCCACCTGGCAGATGGACTCCAGTGTCTCCGTGTCCCCAGTGTCCCCAATGTCCCCAATGTCCTCAGTGTCCCCAATGTCCTCAACGCCCTCAATGTCCCCAATGTCCCCCTAATGTCCCCAATCCCCCCAATGTCCCCAGTGTCCCCAATGTCCCCAATCCCCCTCAATGTCCCCAACATCCCCAATGTCCCCACTGTCCCAATGTCCCCACTGTCCCCAATGTCCCCAATGTCCCCAATGTCCCCAATCCCCCCAATGTCCCCAGTGTCCCCCAGTGTCCCCGTGTCCCACCTGGCAGATGGCCTCCAGCGTCTCCGTGTATCCAATGTCCCCAATGTCCCCAGTGTCCCCAACGCCCCCATTGTCCCCAACACCCCCAGTGTCCCCCCAGTGTCCCCAATGTCCCACCTGGCAGATGGCCTCCAGCGTCTCCGTGTATCTCTCCTCCGTCTGCCGCAGCTCCTGGAGGCAGCAGAGCCGCTGGTCCACGGCCCCTTTCTGTGGGGACAGTGGGGACAGTGGGGACAGTGGGGACAATCAATCAATCAATCCATCGATCAATCAATCAATCAATCCATCGATCAATCAATCCATCAATCAATCCATCAATCAATCCATCAATCAATCAATCAATCAATCAGCCTCCGAAAAACACCTGGGACCACCTCCGGAAACCACCTGGGAGTCCCAAAAAACACCTGGAACCACCCAAAATACCCCCTGGGAACCCCCCAAAAACACCTGGAACCACCCCAAAAACACCTGGGAACATCTGGAAAAGCACCTGGGAACCCCCAAAAACACCTGGGAACATCTGATAAAACACCTGGGAACATCTGATAAAACACCTGGGAACCCCCAAAAACACCTGGAACCACCCAAAATACCCCCGGGAACCCCCCAAAAAACCCATGGGAACCCTCAGAGATCTGAGAGAATCCAAAAAACACCTGGAACCACCCCAAAACCACCTGGGAACATCTGATAAAACACCTGGGAACCCCCAAAAACACCTGGGAGAGCCCCAAAACCACCTGGGAACATCTGATAAAACACCTGGGAACCCCCCAAAACACCTGGGAACATCTGGAAAAACACCTGGGGACCCCCAAAAACACCTGGGAACATCTGATAAAACACCTGGGAACCCCCAAAAACATCTGGGAACCCCCAAAAACACCTGGGAACATCTGATGAAACACCTGGGAACCCCCAAAAACACCTGGGAACCCCCAAAAACATCTGGGAACATCAGAAATAAACACCTGGGAACCCCCAAAAACACCTGGGAACATCTGGAAAAACACCTGGGAACATCTGGAAAAACACCTGGGAACCCCCAAAAACACCTGGGAACCCCCAAAAACACCTGGGAGAGCCCCAAAAACCACCTGGGAACCCCCAAAAACACCTGGGAACCCCTAAAAACACCTGGGAACATCTGGAAAAACACCTGGGAACCCCCAAAAACACCTGGAACCACCCCAAAACCACCTGAGAACATCTGAAAAAACACCTGGGAACCCCCAAAACCACCTGGGAACCCCCAAAAACACCTGAGAACATCTGGTAAAACACCTGGGAACCCCCAAAAACACCTGGGAACATCTGGAAAAACACCTGGGGACCCCCAAAAACACCTGGGAACCCCCAAAACCACCTGGAACCACCCCAAAACCGCCTGGGAACATCTGATAAAACACCTGGGAACCCCCAAAAACACCTGGGACCCACAAAAACACCTGGAACCACCCCAAAAACACCTGGGAACCCCCAAAAACACCTGGGAGAGCCCCAAAACCACCTGGAACCACCCCAAAACCACCTGGGAACATCAGAAATAAACACCTGGGAACCCCTAAAACCACCTGAGAACATCAGAAAAAAACACCTGGGAACCCCCAAAAACATCTGGAATCACCCCAAAACCGCCTGGGAACCCCCAAAAACCACCTGGGAACATCTGATAAAACACCTGAGAACATCTGAAAAAACACCTGGGAACTCCCAAAAACACCTGGAACCACCCCAAAACCACCTGGGACCCCCCCAAACATCTGGGAGTCTCCAAAACTCTTGGAACCACCCCCAAAAACACCTGGGACACCACCTGAGTATCTTTTGGGGTGTCCCAGCTCTTTTTTTGGGTTCCCAGATGTGTTTTGGGGTGTCCAGGTGTTTTTGGGGCGTCCCAGTTCTGTTTTTGGGGCTCCCATCTATTTTTGGGGTGTCCCGGTTCTATTTTTGGGGGCTCCCATCTATTTTTGGGGTTCCCATCTATTTTTGGGGTGTCCCAGCTATTTTTTGGGGTTCCAAGTTTTATTTTTGGGGCTCCCATCTATTTTTGGGGTATTTTTTGGGGGTTCCCATCTATTTTTGGGGTTCCCAGTTCTATTTTTGGGGCTCCCATCTATTTTTGGGGCTCCCATCTGTTTTTGGGGCTCCCATCTGTTTTTGGGGCTCCCATCTATTTTTGGGGTGTCCCGGGTATTTTTGGGACTCCATCTATTTTTGGGGTGTCCAGGTGTTTTTGGGGCGTCCCAGTTCTGTTTTTGGGGCTCCCATCTATTTTTGGGGTGTCCCGGCTATTTTTTGGGGGCTCCCATCTATTTTTGGGGCTCCCATCTATTTTTGGGGTGTCCCGGTTCTATTTTTGGGGGCTCCCATCTATTTTTGGGGCTCCCATCTATTTTTGGGGTGTCCCGGCTATTTTTTGGGGTTCCAAGTTCTATTTTTGGGGCTCCCATCTATTTTTGGGGTGTCCCGGGTATTTTTGGGGGGTTCCCCTTTGTTTTTGGGGTATTTTTGGGGGGTTCCCCTTTGTTTTTGGGGTATTTTGGGGGGGTTCCCCTCTGTTTTTGGGCTATTTTTGGGGGTTCCCCTTTGTTTTTGGGGTATTTTTGGGGGTGTCCCATCTGTTTTTGGGGTATTTTTGGGGGGTTCCCAGTTCTGTTTTTGGGGTATTTTGGGGGGCTCCCCTCTGTTTTTGGGGCATTTTTGGGGGGTTCCCAGTTCTATTTTTGGGGTATTTTTGGGGGTTCCCCTCTGGTTTTGGGGTATTTTTGGGGGGTTCCCCTCTGGTTTTGGGGTATTTTGGGGGGTTCCCCTCAGTTTTGGGGGCATTTTTGGGGGTTCCACTCTGTTTTGGGGGTATTTTTGGGGGTTCCCCTCTGTTTTGGGGGTTTTTTTTGGGGGGTCCTCCTCTGTTTTTGGGGTATTTTTGGGGGGTTCCCCTCTGTTTTTGGGGTATTTTTGGGGGTTCCCCTCAGTTTTTGGGGTATTTTTTGGGGGCTCTCCTCAGTTTTGGGGGGAATTTTTTGGGGGTTCCCCTCTGTTTTTGGGGTATTTTTGGGGGGTCCTCCTCTGTTTTTGGGGTATTTTTGGGGGGTTCCCCTCTGTTTTTGGGGTATTTTGGGGGGTTCCCCTCTGTTTTTGGGGTATTTTTGGGGGTTCCCCTCAGTTTTTGGGGTATTTTTTGGGGGCTCTCCTCAGTTTTGGGGGGAATTTTTTGGGGGTTCCCCTCTGTTTTTGGGGTATTTTTGGGGGGTTCCCCTCTGTTTTTGGGGTATTTTTGGGGGGTTCCCCTCTGGTTTTGGGGTATTTTTTGGGGGTTTCCCCTCTGTTTTTGGGGTATTTTTGGGGGTTCCCCTCTGTTTTTGGGGTATTTTTGGGGGTTCCCCTCTGTTTTTGGGGTATTTTTGGGGGCTTCCCCTCAGTTTTGGGGGTATTCTTTGGGGGTTCCACTCTGTTTTTGGGGTATTTTTTGGGGGCTCCCCTCAGTTTTGGGGGTATTTTTTGGGGTGTCCCGGGTATTTTGGGGGGTTTCCCTCAGTTTTTGGGGTATTTTTGGGGGTTTCCCCTCAGTTTTTGGGGCATTTTTTGGGGGCTCCCCTCGGTTTTTGGGGTCCCACCCACCGCGGCCGGGGGCGGCTCCACCCTCATCAGGTCCTCGTAGACGTCGTCGCCGTCGTCGCCCTCGGCCTCGACGCAGTCGTAGAGGTCATCGTCCTCCTCGGCCGTGTCACTGCGGGGACAGCGGGGACATTGGGGACACGTTGGGGACATTGGGGACACTGGGGACGTTGGGGACGTTGGGGGACAGTGGGGACATTGGGACATTGGGACATTGGGGGATTGGGGGATTGGGGACATTGGGGAACTGGGGACATTGGGGACATTGGGGACAGTGGGGACATTGGGGACATTGGGGACAGTGGGGTATTGGGGACACTGGGGGACATTGGGGGTTTGGGGACACTGGGGACATTGGGGACATTGGGGGACATTGGGGACAGTGGGGACACTGGGGATATTGGGGACATTGGGGACGTTGGGGACGTTGGGGACATTGGGACAGTGGGGACACTGAGGGACATTGGGGACATTGGGGGATATTGGGGGATATTGGGGATATTGGGGACATTGGGGACATTGGGGACATTGGGGACATTGGGGACACTGGGGGACATTGGGGACATTGGGGACTTGGGGGACATTGGGGACAGTGGTGGACATTGGGGACGTTGGGGACATTGGGGACATTGGGACATTGGGGACATTGGGACATTGGGGACAGTGGGGACACTGGGACATTGGGGACAATGGGGACATTGGGACACTGGGGACACTGGGGGACATTGGGGACATTGGGGACAGTGGGGACAGTGGGGACAGTGGGGACATTGGGACATTGGGGACATTGGGGACACTGGGGGGCATTGGGGACATTGGGGGACATTGGGGACATCCCAGTGTCCCCCAGTACACCCCAGTACACCCCAGTACATCCCAGTACATCCCAGTATCCCCAGTACATCCCAGTGTCCCCAGTCCATCCCAGTACATCCCAGTCCATCCCAGTCCCTCCCAGTCCATCCCAGTCCATCCCAGTACACCCCAGTACATCCCAGTCCATCCCAGTATCCCCAGTACATCCCAGTATCCCCAGTCCCTCCCAGTCCATCCCAGTCCCTCCCAGTCCATCCCAGTACATCCCAGTCCATCCCAGTCCCTCCCAGTCCATCCCAGTCCATCCCAGTACACCCCAGTACATCCCAGTCCATCCCAGTATCCCCAGTACATCCCAGTATCCCCAGTCCCTCCCAGTCCATCCCAGTCCCTCCCAGTCCATCCCAGTACATCCCAGTCCATCCCAGTCCCTCCCAGTCCATCCCAGTCCATCCCAGTCCCTCCCAGTCCCTCCCAGTCCCTCCCAGTCCCTCCCAGTCCATCCCAGTCCCTCCCAGTCCCTCCCAGTCCCTCCCAGTCCATCCCAGTACATCCCAGTCCATCCCAGTCCCTCCCAGTCCCTCCCAGTGTCCCCCAGTCCCTCCCAGTCCCTCCCAGTCCCTCCCAGTCCATCCCAGTATCCCCAGTGCTGTCCCAGCTCACTCGATGAGGTCGGACAGGCCGCTGTAAACGTCGTCGTCCCCAACGCTGTCCTCGGACGGGAACGGCCTGGGGGACACGGCCGGACACTGCTGGACACTGCTGGACACTGGGGCTGGACACTGGGGACACTGGGCTGGACACTGGGGACATCACTGACCACTGGGGCTGGACACTGGGGACATCACTGACCACTGGGCTGGACATTGGGGCTGGACACTGCTGGACATCACTGACCACTGGGGGGGACACTGCTGGACACTGGGGACATTGGGACTGGACACTGCTGGACATCACTGACCACTGGGACTGGACATTGGGGCTGGACACTGCTGGACACTGGGGACATCACTGACCACTGGGGTGGACTCTGCTGGACATCACTGACCACTGGGGGGGACATCGCTGGACACTGGGGACATCACTGACCACTGGGACTGGACATTGGGGCTGGACACTGCTGGACATCACTGACCACTGGGACTGGACACTACTGGACACTGCTGGACATCACTGACCATTGGGGTGGACACTGCTGGACCTCACTGACCACTGGGGTGGACACTGGGAGTGGACAGGAGTGACCACTGGGACTGGACATTTGGGCTGGACACTGCTGGAGACTGGGACTGGACACTGGGGCTGGACACTGGGGTCCCTCAGGGACTGGACATCATGGACTGGACACTGGGGTCAGTCAGGGTCAGGACTGGACACTGGGGCTGGACACTGGGGTCCCTCAGAGAGGGGACTGGACACTGGGGCTGGACACTGGGACTGGACACTGGGGTCCTTCAGGGACTGTACATCATGGACTGGACATTAGGGACCCTCCAGGACTGGACACTGGGACTGGACACTGGGGTCCCTCAGAGAGGGGACTGGACACCAGGGACTGGACACTGGGACTGGAGACCAGGGACTGGACACTGGGGTCCCTCATGGACTGGACATCATGGACTGGACATTAGGGACCCTCCGGGAATGGACACTGGGGTCCCTCAGGGACTGGACACTGGGACTGGACACTGGGGTCCCTCAGGGTCAGGACTGGACACCAGGGACTGGACACTGGGCTCCCTCAGGGACTGGACATCATGGACTGGACACTTAGGACCCTCAAGGTCAGGACTGGACACTGGGGCTGGACACTGGGACTGGACACTGGGGTCCTTCAGGGTCTGGACATCATGAACTGGACACTGGGGTCCCTCAGAGAGGGGACTGGACACTGGGACTGGACACTGGTCTCCCTCATGGGACTGGACATCATGGACTGGACATTAGGGACCCTCCGGGACTGGACACTGGGACTGGACATCATGGACTGGACACTTGGGACCCTCAGAGGTGGGAACTGGACCTCTGGACCCTGGGGATGGACACCTGGCCCCCATGGATGGACACCTGGACCCTGGGGATGGACACCTGGACCTGGGGATGGACACCTGGACCCTGGGGATGGACATCTGGACCTGGGGA
Organism: Artemisiospiza belli; assembly: GCA_021963965.1. Taxonomy (NCBI): domain Eukaryota; kingdom Metazoa; phylum Chordata; class Aves; order Passeriformes; family Passerellidae; genus Artemisiospiza; species Artemisiospiza belli. The sequence continues at coordinate 56,510 of JAKDEW010000893.1, read as the reverse complement.
CGGACACCTGGACATGGGGATGGACACCTGGACATGGGGATGGACACCTGGACCCTGGGCATGGACACCTGGACCTGGGGATGGACACCTGGACCCTGGGGATGGACACCTGGACCTGGGGACGGACACCTGGACCTGGGGATGGACACCTGGAGCTGGGGATGGACACCTGGACCCTGGGAACGGACACCTGGACCTGGGGATGGACACCTGGACCTGGGGATGGACACCTGGACCTGGGGATGGACACCTGGACCCTGGGAACGGACACCTGGACCATCAGGGATGGACACCTGGACCATCAGGTATGGACACCTGGACCTGGGGATGGACAGCTGGACCCTCATGGATGGACACCTGGACCATCAGGGATGGACACCTGGACTTGGGGATGGACACCTGGACCTGGGGATGGACACCTGGACCCTCAGGGATGGACACCTGGACCTGGGGATGGACACCTGGACCCTCAGGGATGGACACCTGGACCTGGGGATGGACACCTGGACCCTCAGGGATGGACACCTGGCTCCTCATGGATGGACATCTGGACCTGGGGACGGACATCTGGACATGGGGATGGACACCTGGACATGGGGATGGACACCTGGACCTGGGGATGGACACCTGGACCCTGGGGATGGACATCTGGACCTGGGGACGGACACCTGGACCCTCATGGATGGACACCTGGACGGACACCTGGCCCTGGGGATGGACACCTGGACTCCATGGATGGACACCTGGACCTGGGGACGGACACCTGGACCCTCATGGATGGACACCTGGACCTGGGGATGGACACCTGGACCTGGGCATGGACACCTGGACCCTGGGCATGGACACCTGGCCCTGGGGATGGACACCTGGACTCTCATGGATGGACACCTGGACCTGGGGATGGACACCTGGACCCTGGGGATGGACATCTGGACCTGGGGACGGACACCTGGACCCTGGGCATGGACACCTGGACCCTCATGGATGGACACCTGGACCCTGGGGATGGACACCTGGACCCTCATGGATGGACACCTGGCCCTGGGGATGGACACCTGGCCCTGGGGATGGACACCTGGACCTGGGGACGGACACCTGGCCCTGGGGACGGACACCTGGCCGGACACCTGGCCGTGGTCACTCACGTGAAGCCTCTGCTCTGCGCGATCGGCGTCCAGGAGAGCGTGGAGAGCGTCTCGATCACCTGGGGACACCCAGGGGACAGCGGGCACTGAGGGGGCACCCGGACACCCGGGGGACACCCCCAGGACAGACAGACACCCGGGTGGACAGATGGACCCCGGGATGGACAGACGGACGCTGAGCACCTCCCAGGACAGCCGGACCCCAGGATGGACAGACAGACCCCCGAGTGCCCCCAAGGACAGACGGACTCTGGGGTGGACAGACGGACTCTGGGGTGGACAGACGGACTCTGGGGTGGACAGACGGACCCTGGGGTGGACAGATGGACCCTGAGCCCGCCCCCCAGGACAGACGGACCCCAGGGTGGACAGACGGACCCTGAGCCCACCCCCCAGGACAGACGGACCTCGGGGTGGACAGACAGACCCCCAAGTGCCCCCAAGGACAGAATGACCCCAGGGTGGACAGACGGACCCTGAACCCGCTCCCCAGGACAGTCGGACCCCGGGGTGGACAGATGGACCCCAGGGTGGACAGATGGACCCTGAGCCCACCCCTCAGGACAGATGGACCCTGGGGTGGACAGACGGACTCTGGGGTGGACAGACAGACCTCGGGGTGGACAGACGGACCCTGAGCCCACCCCTCAGGACAGACGGACCCCGGGGTGGACAGACGGATGCTGAGCCCCCCCCAGGACAGATGGACACGTGGGTCCCACCCCCAGGTGGACAGACAGACCCCGGGGTGGACAGATGGACGCCGGGGTGGACAGACGGACCCCAAGGTGGACAGACGGACCCCGGGGTGGACAGATGGACCCCGGGGTGGACAGACGGACCCTGAGCCCGCCCCTCAGGACAGACAGACCCCAGGGTGGACAGACGGACCCCAGGGTGGACAGACGGACCCCGGGGTGGACAGATGGACCCCGGGGTGGACAGACGGACCCTGAGCCCGCCCCTCAGGACAGACAGACCCCAGGGTGGACAGACGGACCCCAGGGTGGACAGACGGACCCCGAGCCCCCTCCCCAGGACAGACAGACCCTGGGGTGGACAGACAGACCCCCGAGTGCCCCCAAGGACAGAATGACCCCGGGGTGGACAGATGGACCCTGGGGTGGACAGACAGACCCCAGGGTGGACAGACGGACCCCAGTCCCGCCCCCCAGGACAGACGGACACCTGGGTCCCACCTTGCCGAAGTCCTGGACGTCGAAGAGGTCGAAGGCGCCGAAGAGCCGGTGCTTGGGCAGCCCGAACTTGTCGGCGCAGGCGGCCAGGAAGGTGCGGATGTTCCGCAGGCACAGGAACTGCGGCGGCACGGGGGGCACCAGTGTCACCGGTGTCACCCGCGTCACCGGTGTCACCAGTGTCACCCGCGTCACCCGTGTCACCCGTGTCACCGGCGTCACCCGTATCACCAGCGTCACCCGCGTCACCGGTGTCACCCGTGTCACCAGTGTCACCCGCGTCACCCGTGTCACCCGTGGTGTCACCTCTGTCAGCGCTGGCACCCCCCGTTGTCGCCGTCAAAATCAGGGTGTTTGTGTCTCCGTGGTTGTGACCACCGTTGTCACCGATGGTGACGTCATCTCTGTCACCGATGTCGTCACCGTCGCTGTCACCCCCCGCGGACATTGTCACCATCATTGTCATCGTCATTGTCATTGTCATTGTCATTGTCGCTCTGTCAATGATTGTCCCTGTCCTTGTCACCCACTTGGTGCCACCCGCATTGTCACTGTCACCCCATCAGCGTCACCACCAACGGTGGCAGTGGCACTGCCATCGTCTCTGTCACCAACGCTGTCATTGTCATTGTCAACCTGGTGAACATTGTCACCGTCATTGTTATTGTCATTGTCATTGTCATTGTCATTGTCACTCTGTCAATGATTGTCCCTGTCCTTGTCACCCACTTGGTGCCACCGGCATTGTCACTGTCACCCCGTCAACGTCACCACCAACGGTGACAGTGGCACTGCCATCATCTCTGTCACCAACGCTGTCACTGTCACTGTCACCCCATGAACATTGTCACCATCACCGTCATTGTCATTGTCATTGTCACCCCATCAGTGATTGTCCCTGTCCTTGTCACCCACTTGGTGCCACCAGCATTGTCACTGTCACCCCATCAGCGTCACCACCAACGGTGGCAGTGGCACTGCCATCGTCTCTGTCACCAACGCTGTCACTGTCACTGTCACCCCCGTGGACATTGTCACCATCATTGTCATTGTCATTGTCATTGTCATCGTCATTGTCATTGTCATTGTCACTCTGTCAATGATTGTCCCTGTCCTTGTCACCCACTTGGTGCCACCAGCATTGTCATTGTCACCCCATCAACGTCACCACCAATGGTGGCAGTGGCACTGCCATCGTCTCTGTCACCAGCGCTGTCATTGTCATTGTCACCCCGTCAATGATTGTCCCTGTCCTTGTCACCCGTTTGGCGCCATCACCAGCACCAGCATTGTCACTGTCACCCCATCAACGTCACCACCAATGGTGGCAGTGGCACTGCCATCGTCTCTGTCACCAACGCTGTCATTGTCATTGTCACCCCGTCAGTGATTGTCCCTGTCCTTGTCACCCGTTTGGTGCCACCCGCATTGTCACTGTCACCCCATCAACGTCACCACCAATGGTGGCAGTGGCAATGCCATCATCTCTGTCACCAATGCTGTCACTGTCACTGTCACTCCTGTGGACATTGTCATCATCATTGTCATTGTCATTGTCATTGTCATCGTCATTGTCATTGTCATTGTCACTCTGTCAATGATTGTCCCTGTCCTTGTCACCCACTTGGTGCCACCGGCATTGTCACTGTCACACCATCAACGTCACCACCAATGGTGGCAGTGGCACTGCCATCGTCTCTGTCACCAGCGCTGTCATTGTCATTGTCACCCCCGTGGACGTTGCCACCATGATTGCCACTGTTACCATCAATGACCCCACCACTGTCACCATCATTGTCCCCATCCCCATTGTCCCCACCACTCACCATTGTCACCACCAGTGTCCCCATAAATGTCCCCACCAATGTCCCCATGGTGTCACTCACCTGTGACATCTGCGGCCGGGCACAGATGTCCCTTGGTGGCACTGTCACTGTCCCCATTGTCCCCATCAATGTCCCCATGGTGTCACTCACCTGTGACATCTGCGGCCGGGCACAGATGTCCCGTGGTGTCACTGTCACTGTCCCCATTGTCCCCATTGTCCCCGCGGTGTCACTCACCTGTGACATCTGCGGCCGGGGGCAGATGTCCCACGGTGGCACTGTCCCCATTGTCCCCATCAATGTCCCCATTGTCACTCACCTGTGACATCAGCGGCCGGGGGCAGATGTCCCGCGCGGGCACGGCGCGCGGCAGCAGCGCGTTCAGCAGGTGGCACAGCAGTGGCACTGTCCCCATTGTCCCCATGGTGTCCCCATTGTCACTCACCTGTGACATCTGCGGCCGGGGGCAGATGTCCCGCGCTGGCACCGCGTGCGGCAGCAGCGCGTTCAGCAGGTGGCCCCGCGGTGGCACTGTCCCCACTGTCCCCATTGTCACTCACCTGTGACATCTGCGGCCGGGGACAGATGTCCCGCGGTGTCACCATCAATGTCCCCACTGTCACTCACCTGTGACATCTGCGGCCGGGGGCAGATGTCCCGCGCGGGCACTGTCCCCATTGTCCCCATTGTCCCCACGGTGTCACTCACCTGTGACATCTGCGGCCGGGGGCAGATGTCCCGCGGTGGCACGGCGCGCGGCAGCAGCGCGTTCAGCAGGTGGCACAGCAGTGACACTGTCCCCATTGTCCCCATGGTGTCCCCATTGTCACTCACCTGTGACATCTGCGGCCGGGGGCAGATGTCCCTTGGTGTCACCGTCACCGTCCCCATGGTGTCACTCACCTGTGACATCTGCGGCCGGGGGCAGATGTCCCGCGGTGGCACGGCGCGCGGCAGCAGCGCGTTCAGCAGGTGGCACAGCAGTGGCACTGTCCCCATCACTGTCCCCATTGTCACTCACCTGTGACATCTGCGGCCGGGGGCAGATGTCCCGCGGTGGCACGGCGCGCGGCAGCAGCGCGTTCAGCAGGTGGCACAGCAGTGGCACTGTCCCCATCACTGTCCCCATTGTCACTCACCTGTGACATCTGCGGCCGGGGGCAGATGTCCCTTGGTGGCACGGCGCGCGGCAGCAGCGCGTTCAGCAGGTGGCACAGCAGCACGCCGTCGCGCAGCGCCTGCGCCAGGTCCCACACCTGCCCCCCGGGGCTGCTGGCGCGGTGCCCCGCGGGCAGCACCCGCGCCGCCACCAGCCAGCGGGCGCACTGCCGCCACGCCTCCATGGGGACACCCGGGGGACACGGGCACCGGGGGGGGCGGGCGGATGGAGGTGGGTCCTGGTGGGGTGGGCTTGTGGGGAGGAACCTCAGTGGAGGAACTGGTGGGATGAAGTTCTGTGGAGGAACTGGTGGGATGAAGTTCAATGCAGGAACTGGTGGGATGAACTTCAATGGAGGAACTGGTGGGATGAAGTTCTGTGGAGGAACTGGTGGGATGAAGTTCTGTGGAAGAACTTCAATGGAGGTGGGTCCTGGTGGGGTGAACTTCAATGGAGGAACTGGTGGGATGAAGTTCAATGGAGGTGGGTCCTGGTGGGATGAACTTCAATGGATGAACTTCAATGGAGGTGGGTCCTGGTGGGGTGGGCTTATGGGGAGGAACTTCAGTGGAGGTGGGGCCTGGTGGGAGGAACTTCTGTGGAGGAACTGATGGGATGAAGTTCTGTGGAAGAACTTCAATGGAGGTGGATCCTGGTGGGATGAACTTCAGTGGAAGAAATTCAATGGAGGTGGGTCCTGGTGGGGTGAACTTCAATGGAGGTGGGTCCTGGTGGGATGGACTTCAATGGATGAACTTCAATAGAGGTGGGTCCTGGTGGGAGGAACTGGTGGGATGAACTTTTGTGGAGGAACAGTTGGAGGTGGGTCCTGGTGGGGTGAACTTCAATGGAGGAACTGGTGGGGTGGACTTCAGTGGAGGAACTGGTGGGATGAACCTCAATGGAAGAACCTCAATGGAGGTGGGTCCTGGTGGGATGGACTTCAATGGAGGAACTGGTGAGATGAACTTCAGTGGAAGAAATTCAATGGAGGTGGATCTTGGTGGGATGAACTTCTGTGGAGGAACTTCAATGGAGGTGGGTTCTGGTGGGATAAAATTCTATGAAGAAACTGGTGGAGGTGGGTCCTGGTGGGGTGAACTTTAATGGAGGAACTGGTGGGATGAAGTTCTGTGGAGGAACCAGTGGAGGTGGTCACCCAGTGGCCACCCCTGGATGACCCCAGAACACATCTGGACACATCTGGACACCCCAGGACACCCCTGGACACCCCAGGACACATCTGGACACCTCTGGACACATCTGGACACCTCTGGACACCCCAGGATACCTCTGGACACCTCTGGACATCTCTGGACACCTCTGGACACCTCTGGACACCCCAGGACACCCCTGGACACATCTGGACACATCTGGACACATCTGGACACTTCTGGATGACCCCAGGACACCTCTGGACACCCCTGGACACCCCAGGACACATCTGGACACATCTGGACACATCTGGACACTTCTGGATGACCCCAGGACACCTCTGGACACCCCTGGACACATCTGGACACATCTGGACACCCCTGGACACCCCTGGACACATCTGGACACCCCAGGACACCTCTGGACACATCTGGACACATCTGGATCCCCCCTGAACACATCTGGACACTTCTGCACACATCTGGACACCTCTGGACACCCTCTGGAAACCCCAGGACACATCTGCACACATCTGGACACATCTGGACACCCCTGGACACCCCTGGACACATCTGGACACCTCTGGACGCCCCAGGACACCCCTGGACACCTCTGGACACTCCTGGACACATCTGGACACATCTGGACACCCCCTGGACACCCCCTGGACACCCCTGGACACCCCTGGACACATCTGGACACCTCTGGACACATCTGGACACCCCTGGACACCCCTGGACACCCCTGGACACCCCTGGACACCTCTGGACACCTCTGGACACCTCTGGACACATCTGGACACCCCTGGACACATCTGGACACATCTGGACACCCCTGGACACATCTGGACACCCCTGGACACCCCTGGACACCTCTGGACACATCTGGACACCCCTGGACACATCTGGACACCCCTGGACACCCCTGGACACCCCTGGACACATCTGGACACATCTGGATGACCCCAGGACACCCCTGGACACATCTGGACACCCCTGGACACATCTGGACACATCTGGAAACCCCCTGGACACATCTGGACACCTCTGGACACCCTTGGACACCCCTGGACATCCCTGGACACCTCTGGACACATCTGGACACCCCTGGACACCCCTGGACACCCCTGGACACCCCAGGACCCACCTGCTCTCCTCCAGCCCCTGCTGGGCCTCCTCGGGGCTCGGGAGGTTCCTCCCGCCCAGGAAAGGAGGAACCGGAGGCGCCGGGGCCGCCGCGGGGCCACCGATGGTGACGAGTGACAAACGGCGCCGCCGGGGACACCGCCGCGTCCTCCCGCTCTGGTGGTGGCCCTGGTGGTGGCCCTGGTGGTGGCCCTGGTGGTGGCCCTGCTCCGGTGGTGGCCTTGGTGGAGCTCTCGCTGTGGTGATGGCCCTGGTGGAGCTCCTGCTCTGGTGGTGGCCCTGGTGGTGGCCCTGGTGGTGGCCCGGGTGGAGCTCCTGCTCTGATGGCCCTGGTGGTGGCCCTGGTGGTGGCCCTGGTGGAGCTCCTCCTGCTGCGGTGGTGGCCCGGGTGGAGCTCCTGCTCTGATGGCCCTGGTGGTGGCCTTGGTGGAGCTCCCGCTCTGGTGGTGGCCCTGGTGAAGCTCCTGCTCCGGTGGTGGCCCTGGTGGTGGCCCTGGTGGTGGCCCGGGTGGAGCTCCTCCTGCTGCTGTGGTGGTGGCCCTGGTGGTGGTGGCCCTGGTGGAGCTCCCGCTCTGGTGGCCCTGGTGGTGGTGGCCCTGGTGGTGGCCCTGGTGGAGCTCCTGCTCCGGTGGTGGCCCTGGTGGTGGCCCTGGTGGTGGCCCCGGGTCACACCCCGGAGGTGACACCGGGGACAATGGAGGCGGCGCCCGTGCCCCGGAGGTGACACAGGAGGTGGGACAGGAAGGAGGTGACACAGGAGGTGACACAGGAGGTGGCACAGGCGGTGGGACAGGAAGGAGGTGACACAGGAGGTGGCACAGGAGGTGACACAGGAGGTGGGACAGGAAGGAGGTGACACAGGAGGTGACACGGGACGTGGCTTCCTGTCCCAGCGGCGGTGGTGCCACCGGGGGGGTGGTGGCCTCGAGGGGACACGGGGGGGACACCTGGGGCCTGGAGAGGGGACGGGGGCACAGGAGGGTCCTGGTGGGATGGGTGTGGTGGCCCAGGAGGTCCAGGAGGTCCAGGAGACCTGGACGTGGTGGCCCAAGGGGTCCAGGTGGGCTGGACGTGGTGGTCCAGGAGGTCCAGGAGACCTGAACATGGTGGACCAGGAGGGTCCAGGAGACCTGAACATGGTGGACCAGGAGGGTCCAGGTGGGCTGGATGTGATGGAGGTGGGTCCTGGTGGGCTGGACATGGTGGTCCAGGAGGTCCAGGAGACCTGGACGTGGTGGCCCATGGAGTCCAGGAGAGGTCCAGGTGGGCTGGATATGGTGGAGATGGGTCCAGGTGGCCTGGATGTGGTGGCCCAGGAGGTCCAGGAGGTCCAGGAGACCTGGACATGGTGGCCCAAGGGGTCCAGGTGGTCTGGACATGATGGAGATGGGTCCAGGTGGGCTGGATGTGGTGGTCCAGGAGGTCCAGGTGGTCTGGACGTGGTGGTCCAGGAGGTCCAAATGAGGTCCAGGTGGGCCGGACGTGGTGGAGATGGGTCCAGGTGGTCGGGATGTGGTGGCCCAGGAGGTCCAGGAGAGGTTCATAACAGCCAGGGACCCCAAACTCTGCACCCCAAACCCTGCACCCCAAATTCTGCACCCCAAATTCTGCACTCGAAATTTCTCACCCCAAATTCTGCACCCCAAATTTCCCAACTCAAGTTCTGCACCCCAAATTCCCCATCCCAAATTCTGCACCCCAAATTCCCCACCCCAAATTCTGCACCCCAAATTCTGCACCCCAAATTTCCCACCCCAAACCCTGCACCCCAAACTCTGCACCCCAAATATCTCAACCCAAATTCTGCACCCCAAATTCTGCACCCCAAATTTCCCACCCCAAACCCCGCACCAAAAATTCTGCACCCCAAATTCTGCACCCAAATTTTGCACCCCAAATTTCCCACCCCGAATTTCCCACCCCAAATTCTGCACCCCAAACCCTGCACCCCAAATTTCCCACCCCAAACCCTGCACCCCAAACTCTGCACCCCAAATTTGCCAACCCAAATTTCCCACCCCAAAACCTGCACCCCAAATTCTGCACCTCGAATTCTGCACCCCAAATTTCTCACCCCAAGCCCTGCACCCCAAACCCTGCACCCCAAATTTCCCACCCCGAATTTCCCAACCCGAATTTCCCACCCCAAACCCCGCACCCCAAATTCTGCACCCCAAATTCTGCACCCCAAATTTCCCACCCCAAACTCTGCACCCAAATTCTGCCCCCCAAATTCTGCACCCCACACTCAGCACCCCAAACTCTGCAACTCCAAACCCCACACCCCAAATTCTGCGCCCCATACCCTGCACCCCAAATTCTGCACCCCAAATTTCCCACCCCAAACCCCACACCCAAATTCTGCACCCCAAACTCTGCACCCCAAATTCTGCACCCCAAATTTCCCACCCCAAATTCTGCACCCCAAATTCTGCACTCGAAATTTCTCACCCCAAATTCTGCACCCTACATTTCCCACCCCAAACCCCACACCCAAATTCTGCACCCCAAATTCTGCACCCCAAATTCTGCACCCCAAATTTCCCAACCCAAATTTCCCACCCCAAATTCTGCACCCCAAATTTTGTACCCCAAATTCTGCAGCCCAAATTCTGCATCCCTCACTTCTTACCCCAAATTCTGCAGCCCACGTTTCCCAACCCAAACTCCGCACCCCAAATTTCCCACCCCAAAGCCTTCACCCCAAATCCTGCACCCCAAATCCTGCACCCCAAATTCTGCACCCCAAATTTCCACCCCAAACCCTGCACCCCAAATTCTGCACCCCAAATCCTGCACCCCAAATTCTGCACCCCAAATTCTGCACCCCAAATTTCCACCCCAAACTCTGCACCCCAAATATCTCAACCCAAATTCTGCACCCCAAATTCTGCACCCCAAATTCTGCACCCCAAATTTCCCAACTCAAGTTCTGCACCCAAAATTCCCCAACCCGAATTCTGCACCCCAAATTTCCCACCCCAAATTTCCCACCCCAAACCCTGCACCCCAAATTTCCCACCCCAAATTCTGCACCCCACATTTCCCACCTCTCACCCCTCACCCAAATTCTGCACCCCAAATTTCCCACCCCAAACCCTGCACCCTAAATTCTGCACCCCAGATATCTCACCCCAAATTCTGCACCCCAAATTTCCCAACCCAAGTTCTGCACCCCAAATTCCCCAACCCGAATTTCCCACCCCAAACTCTGCACCCCAAATATCTCAACCCAAATTCTGCACCCCAAATTTCCCACCCCAAATTTCCCAACCCGAATTTCCCACCGCAAATTCTGCACCCCAAACCCCGCACCCCAAATTCTGCACCCCAAATATCTCAACCCAAATTCTGCACCCCAAATTCTGCACCCCAAATTTCCCAACCCAAACCCTGCACCCCAAATTCTGCACCCCAAATTTGCCACCCCAAACCCTGCACCAAAAATTCTGCACCCCAAATATCTCAACCCAAATTCTGCACCCCAAATTCTGCACCCCAAATTCTGCACCGCACACTCAGCACCCCAAACTCTGCAACACCAAACCCCACACACCAAACCCTGCACCCCAAATTCTGCACCCCAAATTTCCCACCCCAAACCCCACACCAAAAATTCTGCACCCCAAATTTCCCACCCCAAACCCTGCACCCAAATTCTGCACCCCAAACCCTGCACCCCAAATTCTGCACCCCAAACTCTGCAGCCCAAATTTCCCACCCCAAACCCCACACCAAAAATTCTGCACCCCAAACCCTGCAACTCCAAACCCCACACCCCAAATTCTGCACCCCAAACCTTGCACCCCAAATTTCCCACCCCAAACTCTGCACCCCAAATTCTGCCCCCCAAATTCTGCACCCCACACTCAGCACCCCAAACTCTGCAACTCCAAACCACACACCCCAAATTCTGCACCCCAAATTCTGCACCCCAAACTCTGCACCCCAAACCCTGCACCCAAATTTCCCAACCCAAATTTCCCACCCCAAATTCTGCACCCCAAACCCCGCACCCCAAATTCTGCACCCCAAATTTCCCACCCCAAACTCTGCACCCCAAATTTTGCACTCCAAATTTCACACCCCAAACCCCACACTCAAATTTTGCACCCCAAATTTCTCACCCCAAATTCTGCACCCCAAACTCTGCACCCCAAATTTCCCACCCCAAACTCTGCACCCCAAACGCTGCACCCCAAATTTCCCACCCCAAACCCTGAACCCCAAATTCTGCACCCCAAATTCTGCACCCCAAATTTCCCACCCCAAATTTCCCACCCCAAATTCTGCACCCCAAATTTCCCACCGCCCAAATTTTGCCCCATCACCCCAAAAATTGCCCCAGAGACCCCCAAAATTGCCCCAGGCTCAGAGTGCGGGGTGCAAAATTTGGGGTGCAAAATTTGGGGTGCAGGGTTTGGGGTGGGAAATTTGGGGTGCAGAATTTGGAGTCCCCACACCCTGGGGCAAATTTTGGGGTTCTGGGGGCAAATTTGGGGGATTCCAGGACAAATATTGGGGGATCTTCAGCAAATTTTGGGGTGTTCTGGGGTAAATTCGGGGTTCTGAGGTTAAATTTGGGGGTTCAGGGCGAAATTTGGGGGTTTGGGGCAAATTTGGGGGGATTTTCAGCGAATTTTGGGGAGTTCTGGGGTAAAATTTTGGGGTTCTGGGGTAAAATTTGGGGGGACTTCAGGACAAATTTTGGGGGGTTTTCAGCAAATTTTGGGGGGTTCTGGGTCAAATTTTTGGGGATCTTCTGGGGTAAAATTTTGGGGGACTCCAGGACAAATTTTTGGGGATTTTCAGCGAATTTTGGGGGTGCTGTGAGGCAAATTTGGGTGTTTGGGGCAAATTTGGGGGGATTTGGGGCAAATTTATGATTTTCTGAGCAAATTTTGGGGGGTTCTGGGGTAACTTTGGGGGTTTGGGGCAAATTTTGGGGGATTTGGGGCAAATTTATGATTTTTTGAGCAAAATTTGGGGGTGTTCTGGGGTAAATTTGGGGGTAAATTTGGGGCAAATTTTGGGGGGATTTTCAGCGAATTTTGGGGGGTTCTGGGGTAAAATTTTGGGGGTGTTCTGGGGCAAATTTTGGGGGACTCCAGGAGAAATTTTGGGGGATTTTCAGCAAATTTTGGGGGGTTCTGGGTCAAATTTTTGGGGATTTTTGGGGGCAAATTTTTGGGGAGTTCTGGGGTTAAATTTGGGGGAGTTCAGGACAAATTTTGGGGGATTTTCAGCAAATTTTGGGGGGTTCTGGGGTAAATTTGGGGGTAAATTTGGGGCAAATTTTGGGGGATTTTTAGCAAATTTATGATTTTCAGAGGAAATTTTGGGGGGTTCTGGGGCAAATTTGGGGGTTTGGGGCAAATTTTGGGGGATTTTGGGCAAATTTATGATTTTCTGAGCAAATTTTGGGGGGTTCTGGGGTAAATTTGGGGGTCAATTTGGGGAGATTTTCAGCAAATTTTGGGGGGTTCTGGGCTAAAATTTTGGGGGTGTTCTGGGGCAAATTTTGGGGTTCTGGGGTAAATTTGGGGGTTTGGGGCAAATTTTGGGGGGATTTTCTGCGAATTTTGGGGGGTTCTGGGTCAAATTTTGGGGGACTCCAGAACAAATTTTTTGGGGATTTTCAGCGAATTTTGGATTTCCTGGCGCAAATTTTGGGGATTTTGGGGTAAATTTGGGGGGGATTTGGAGCAAATTTTGGGGATTTTGGGCAAATTTATGATTTTCTGAGCAAAATTTGGGGAATTCTGGGGTAAATTTGGGGGTTCTGGGGTTAAATTTGGGGGACTTCAGGACAAATTTTGGGGGGATTTTCAGCGAATTTTGGGGGGTTCTGGGTTTAAAATTTTGGGGGACTCCAGAACAAATTTTTTGGGGGGATTTTCAGCGAATTTTGGATTTCCCGGCGCAAATTTTGGGGATTTTGGAGTAAATTTGGGGGGGATTTGGGGCAAATTTGGGGGATTTGGGGCAAATTTATGATTTTCTGAGCAAAATTTGGGGAATTCTGGGGTAAATTTGGGGGTTTGGGGCAAATTTGGGGGGATTTGGGGGGATTTGGGGCAAATTTATGATTTTCTGAGCAAAATTTGGGGAATTCTGGGGTAAATTTGGGGGTTCTGGGGTTAAATTTGGGGGACTTCAGGACAAATTTTGGGGGGATTTTCAGCGAATTTTGGGGGGTTCTGGGGTAAATTTGGGGCAAATTTTGGGGGGATTTTCAGCGAATTTTGGGGGGTTCTGGGTTTAAAATTTTGGGGGACTCCAGAACAAATTTTTTGGGGGGATTTTCAGCGAATTTTGGATTTCCCGGCGCAAATTTTGGGGATTTTGGGGTGAATTTGGGGGGGATTTGGGGCAAATTTTGGGGGATTTTGGGCAAATTTATGATTTTCTGAGAAAATTTTGGGGAATTCTGGGGTAAATTTGGGGGTTTGGGGCAAATTTTGGGGGATTTTGGGCAAATTTATGATTTTCTGAGCAAATTTGGGGGTTCTGGGGTAAATTTGGGGGTAAATTTGGGGGTAAATTTGGGGCAAATTTGGGGGGATTTGGGGCAAATTTATGATTTTCTGAGCAAATTTTGGGGGGTTCTGGGGTAACTTTGGGTGTTTGGGGCAAATTTTGGGGGGATTTTCAGCGAATTTTGGGGGGTTCTGGGTTTAAAATTTTGGGGGACTCCAGAACAAATTTTTTTGGGGGATTTTCAGCGAATTTTGGATTTCCCGGCGCAAATTTTGGGGATTTTGGGGTGAATTTTTGGGGGATTTGCCCCGGGGACCCCCCGATGTCCCCCCGGTGCCACCCCAGGGTTGTCACCCCCCGGTTTTATTTGGGGACAATCCAGGCGGCAAAAAGAATCCATAAACAAATTTATTCATCGATTCATAAATAATTAATTACAGAAAAGAATTAATAAATAAATAATCAAGAGCAATAATTAATTAAGGACAATAATTAATTAAGGATAATAATTAATTAAGGACAGCAGGGACCTCCCCCCCCAAAGTGTCCCCAGTGTCCCCAAGGAGGTCCCAAGTGTCCAGCACTGGGTCCCCAAATGTCCCCAAGTGTCCCCAAGTGTCCCCAAATGTCCCCAGGTGTCCCCAGGTGTCCAGCACCGGGTCCCCAAATGTCCCCAAATGTCCCCAAGCACCAAATTGGGGGGGGGTCACCGATGTCACTCAATGTCCCCAAGCCTTCAGGTGTGAAGGTCACCATTGTCCCTCTATGTCCCCAAATCTCCAGCCTTCGATGTCACCGATGTCCCTCGATGTCCCCAAATCTCCAACCATGGATGTCACCAATGTCCCTCGATGTCCCCAGATCTTGGGATTTGGATGTCACCGATGTCCCTCGATGTCCCCAAATCTCTGGGTTTGGATGTCACCGATGTCCCTCGATGTCCCCAAATCTCTGGGTTTGGATGTCACTGATGTCCCTTGATGTCCCCAAATCTCGGGGGTTTGGATGTCACCGATGTCCCTTGATGTCCCCAAATCTCCAGCCTTGGATGTCCCTGATGTCCCTTGATGTCCCCAGATCTCCGGGCATGGCTGCCACCAAAGTCCCTTGTCCCCAAATCTCTGGGTTTGGATGTCACCGATGTCCCTCGATGTCCCCAAATCTTGGGGTTTGGAGGTCGCTGATGTCCCTCGATGTCCCCAAACCTCCAACCATGGACGTCACCAATGTCCCTTGATGTCCCCAGATCTCCAGGCATGAGGGACCAAAGTCCCTCAATGTCCCCAAACCTCTGGGTTTGGATGTCACCAAAGTCCCTCAATGTCCCCAAATCTCTGGGTTTGGATGTCACCGATGTCCCTCGATGTCCCCAAATCTTGGGGTTTGGAGGTCGCTGATGTCCCTCGATGTCCCCAGATCTCTGGGCATGGCTGCCACCAAAGTCCATTGTCCCCAAATCTTGGGGTTTGGATGTCACCAATGTCCCTCGATGTTCCCAAATCTCTGGGTTTGGATGTCACCGATGTCACCTGATGTCCCCAAACCTCCAACCATGGAGGTCACCGATGTCCCTTGATGTCCCCAAATCTCTGGGTTTGGATGTCACCGATGTCCCTCAATGTCCCCAGATCTCCAGGCATGGCTGCCACCAAAGTCCCGTGTCCCCAAATCTCCAACCATGGATGTCACCGATGTCCCTTGATGTCCCCAAATCTCTGGGTTTGGATGTCACCAATGTCCCTCGATGTCCCCAAATCTCTGGGTTTGGATGTCACCGATGTCCCTCGATGTCCCCAAATCTCCAACCATGGATGTCACCAATGTCCCTCAATGTCCCCAAATCTCCGGGCATGGCTGCCACCAAAGTCCCTTGTCCCCAAATCTCTGGGTTTGGATGTCACCGATGTCTCTTGATGTCCCCAAACCTCCAACCATGGATGTCACCAATGTCCCTTGATGTCCCCAAATCTCTGGGTTTGGATGTCACCGATGTCCCTCGATGTCCCCAAACCTCCAACCATGGATGTCACCGATGTCCCTCGATGTCCCCAAACCTCCGCACCCAGGACTCCCCGATGTCCCCAAGCCCCACCCAAGCAGGTGACCAGCAGGACACGAGGACGGCCACCCCCTCATCAGCCCGGTGCCACCACCCAGTGCCACCACCCGGTGCCACGACCAGGTGCCATCTTCTCATCACCCTGGTGCCACCATCTGGTGCCACCCCCTCATCATCCCGGTGCCACCACCCAGTGCCACCACCCGGTGCCAGCAGCCGCTGTCCCCACCAGGTGCCACCACCAAGAGCCACCACCCAGTGCCACGACCAGGTGCCACCCTCTCATCACCCTGGTGCCACCATCTGGTGCCACCCCATCATTATCCCGGTGCCACCAGCAGCTGTCCCCACCAGGTGCCACCACCAAGAGCCACCACCTGGTGCCACCACCTGCTGCCACTCCCTCATCACCCGGTGTCACCACACAGTGCCACCACCAGCGGCTGTCACCGCCAGGTGCCACCCTCTCCTCACCCTGGTGCCACCACCCACTGCCACCAGCCGCTGTCACCGCCAGGTGCCACCACCCAGTGCCACCACCCGGTGCCACCACCCAGCGCCACCACCCGGTGCCACCAGCCGCTGTCACCCCCCCCGCGATCCTCAGCAGCCCCACAAAGTTCCCCTCGCGCTCCTCCTGCTCCAGCTGCCACCCGCCCATGTCCCCAACGCTGTCCCCAACTCTGTCCCCAACGCTGTCCCCAACGCCGTCCCCAATGCTGTCCCCAACTCTGTCCCCAACTCTGTCCCCAACGCCGTCCCCAACAATGTCCCCAACAATGTCCCCAACGATGTCCCCAACGCCGTCCCCAACGCTGTCCCCAACTCTGTCCCCAACGCCGTCCCCAACGCTGTCCCCAACGCCGTCCCCAACGCCGTCCCCAACGCCATCCCCAACGCTGTCCCCAACAATGTCCCCAACGCCGTCCCCAACGCTGTCCCCAACAATGTCCCCAACCATCTCGAGGCTCAGGCTGTCCCCGGGCCACAGCTGTGCCACCGCCTGTGCCAGCGCCGAGCGCTGCCGGTGGCCGCCGGCCGCGGGTGACAGCGACAGGGACACGGCCAGCAGCGGCCGCGGGGCCGCGGCGCGGCGCAGCCGCAGGGTGACACTGCCCTGGGGACAGCGGGTGGCCGCGCAGGTGACACCGAGCCGCCCGTAGAGCAGGAAGAGCCCCCCCGATGCCACCCGCAGCGACGTCCCCGAGGCGTCGGCGCCGATGTCGCCGCTCCGGAAAACGCCCCGGACGCCGTCGCGGTAGAGCCAGCGCGGGGACGGGGACAGCGAGCCTGGGGACAGAGGGGACAGCGTCAGGGGGACATGGGGACATGGGGACAGTGGGGACAGTGGGGACAGCGAGCCTGGGGACAGAGGGGACAGCGTCAGGGGGACATGGGGACAATGGGGACATCAGCGACAATGGGGACAATGAGCCTGGGGACAGAGGGGACAGGGTCAGGGGGACATTGGGGACATGGGGACACTGGGGACAGCGAGCCTGGGGACAGAGGGGACAGCGTCAGGGGGACATGGGGACAGTGGGGACACGGGTCAGGGGGACATGGGGACAGTGGGGACAGTGGGGACATTGGGGACATTGGGGACAATGGGGACAGCGAGCCTGGGGACAGAGGGGACAGCGTCAGGGGGACATGGGGACAGTGGGGACATCAGGGGGACAGTGAGGACAGCGAGCCTGGGGACAGAGGGGACAGGGTCAGGGGGACATGGGGACAGTGGGGACATCAGGGGGACAGTGGGGACAGCGAGCCTGGGGACAGAGGGGACAGGGTCAGGGGGACATGGGGACAGTGGGGACAGTGGGGACAGTGGGGACAGCGAGCCTGGGGACAGAGGGGACAGGGTCAGGGGGACATTGGGGACAGTGGGGACATCAGGGACAATGGGGACAGCGAGCCTGGGGACAGAGGGGACAGTGTCAGGGGGACATGGGGACAGTGGGGACACTGGGGACAGTGGGGACAGTGGGGACAGCGAGCCTGGGGACAGAGGGGACAGGGTCAGGGGGACATGGGGACAGTGGGGACAGTGGGGACAGAGGGGACAGCGAGCCTGGGGACAGAGGGGACAGCGTCAGGGGGACAGTGGGGACATCAGGGGGACATCAGGGACAATGGGGACAATGAGCCTGGGGACAGAGGGGACACGGGTCAGGGGGACATGGGGACAATGGGGACATTGGGGACAGCGGGGACACTGGGGACAGCGAGCCTGGGGACAGAGGGGACAGTGTCAGGGGGACATGGGGACAGTGGGGACAGTGGGGACAGTGGGGACAGCGAGCCTGGGGACAGAGGGGACAGCGGCCAGGGGGACATGGGGACAGTGGGGACATCGGGGACAATGGGGACATCAGGGGGACACTGGGGACAATGGGGACAGGGGGAACAGCGGTCAGGGGGACAGTGGGGACATTGGGGACACTGGGGACAGTGGGGACATTGGGGACAGCGAGCCTGGGGACAGAGGGGATACGGGGTCAGGGGGACATTGGGGACAGTGGGGACATCAGGGACAATGGAGACAATGGGACACTGGGGACAGTGGGGACAATGGGGACATGGGGACAGTGGGGACAGTGGGGACAGTGGGGACAATGGGGACAGTGGGACAGCGAGCCTGGGGACAGAGGGGACAGGGTCAGGGGGGCATTGGGGACAGTGGGGACATCAGGGGGACACTGGGGACAGAGGGGACACTGGGGACAGCGAGCCTGGGGACAGAGGGGACAGCGTCAGGGGGACATGGGGACAGTGGGGACATCAGGGACAATGGGGACAGAGGGGACTGTGGGGACATTGGGGACAGTGGGGACAGTGGGGACATGGGGACAGTGGGGACATTGGGGACAGAGGGGACAGAGGGGACACTGGGGACAGCGAGCCTGGGGACAGAGGGGACAGGGTCAGGGGGACATTGGGGACATGGGGACACTGGGGACAGCGAGCCTGGGGACAGAGGGGGACAGCGTCAGGGGGACATTGGGGACAGTGGGGACAGTGGGGACAGTGGGGACAGCGAGCCTGGGGACAGAGGGGACAGGGTCAGGGGGACATGGGGACAATGGGGACAGTGGGGACAGTGGGGGACAGTGGGGACAGTGGGGACAATGGGGACAGTGGGACAGCGAGCCTGGGGACAGAGGGGACAGTGTCAGGGGGACATTGGGGACAGTGGGGACATCAGGGGGACACTGGGGACAGCGAGCCTGGGGACAGAGGGGACAGCGTCAGGGGGACATGGGGACAGTGGGGACATCAGGGACAATGGGGACAATGGGGACAATGGGGACAATGGGGACAATGGAGACAATGGGGACAGTGGGGACAGTGGGGACAATTGGGACATGGGGACACTGGGGACAGCAAGCCTGGGGACAGAGGGGACAGCGGTCAGGGGGACATTGGGGACAGTGGGGACATCAGGGACAATGGGGACAATGGGGACAGTGGGGACAGTGCGGACATGGGGACAGCGAGCCTGGGGACAGAGGGACAGCGGTCAGGGGGACATGGGGACAGTGGGGATATCAGGGGGACACTGGGGACAGAGGGGACACTGGGGACAGCGAGCCGGGGACAGAGGGGACAGGGGTCAGGGGGACATGGGGACATTGGGGACAGTGGGGACAATGGGGACAGCGAGCCTGGGGACAGAGGGGACAGTGTCAGGGGGACGTTGGGGACAGTGGGGACAGTGGGGGACAATGGGGACAGCGAACCTGGGGACAGAGGGGACACGGGTCAGGGGGACACTGGGGACAATGGGGACAGAGGGGACATCATGGGGACACTGGGGACAATGGAGACAATGGGGACAGTGGGGACAATGGGGACAGAGGGGACACGGGGTCAGGGGGACAGTGGGGACATTGGGGACATCAGGGACAATGGGGACAGTGAGCCTGGGGACAGAGGGGACAGCGGCCAGGGGGACACTGGGGACAGTGGGCACATCGGGGACAATGGGGACATCAGGGGGACACTGGGGACAATGGGGACAGAGGGAACAGCGGTCAGGGGGACATTGGGGACACTGGGGACAGTGGGGACAGTGGGGACAGAGGGGACATGGGGATGCTGGGGACAGTGGGTGGGGCTGGGGACAGAGGGGACAAGAGGGGTAGGGGACAGTTGGGGACACCCTGGGGACATTCCAAGACATCTTGGGGACACTCTGGGACACCCTGGGGACACTGAAACCTTGGGGACACTGACACTGTGGGGACACTCTGGGACACCCTGGGGATCACAGGGACACTCCGTGACACCCTGGGGACACTGAAACCTTGGGGACACTGACACTGTGGGGACACTCTGGGACACCCTGGGGACAATGACACCGTGGGGACAACGACACTCTGGGGACACTCCATGACACCCTGGGGACAATGACACCCTGGGGACACTCTGGGACATCTTAGGGACACTCTGTGACACCTTGGGGACACTGAAACCTTGGGGACACTGACACTGTGGGGACACTCTGGGACACCCTGGGGACACTCCGGGACACCCTGGGGACATTCTGTGACACCCTGGGGACAATGACACCGTGGGGACAATGACACCCTGGGGACAATGACACCGTGGGGACACTCCGTGACACCCTGGGGACAATGACACCCTGGGGACAATGACACCGTGGGGACACTCCGTGACACCCTGGGGACAATGACACCGTGGGGACACTCCGTGACACCGTGGGGACAATGACAGCATGGGGACACTCCGTGACACCGTGGGGACACTCCGTGACACCCTGGGGACAATGACACTGTGGGGACACTCCGTGACACCCTGGGGACAATGACACTGTGGGGACACTCCGTGACACCGTGGGGACAATGACAGCATGGGGACACTCCGTGACACCGTGGGGACACTCCGTGACACCCTGGGGACAATGACACTGTGGGGACAATGACACCGTGGGGACAATGACACCCTGGGGACAATGACACCGTGGGGACAATGACATCCTGGGGACAGCAGCTCCGTGACGCCGCCTGTGCCACCGCCGGATGTGGCGGGAGAGGTGACAAGGGGGAGGGGACACCGGGAGGGGACATCGGGAGGTGACACTGGGGGAGGGGACACTGGGGGAGGGGACACTGGGGGAGGGGACATCGGGAGGTGACACTGGGGGAGGGGACACCGGGAGGGGACACCGGGAGGTGACACTGGGGGAGGGGACACTGGGGGAGGTGGCACTGGGGGAGGGGACACCGGGAGGTGACACTGGGGGAGGTGGCACTGGGGGAGGGGACACCGGGAGGTGACACTGGGGGAGGTGGCACTTCCTCTGCGAGGAGCGCGGGTGACAATTTCGATATGACTGCGGTGGGGGGAGGGGAGGGGGGGGGTGACATCAGGGACAGGAGGGGACACTGGGGACACTGGGGACATTGGGGACGTTGGGGACATCGGGGACACTGGGGACACAGGAGACACTGGGGACATTGGGGACACCTTGGGGACACTGGAGACATTGGGGACATTGGGGACATTGGGGACATCGGGGACATCAGGGGACATTGGGGACACTGGGGACATCGGGGACATTGGGGACATTGGGGACAGGAGGGGACACTGGGGACATCGGGGGGCGTTGGGGACACTGGAGACACTGGGGACATGAGGGGACATTGGGGGCTGAGGAGGGTATTGGGGACATTGGGGACATTGGGGACATTGGAGACATTGGGGACATCAGGGGAGAGAAGGGACATCAAGGGACAGGAGGGGACATCAGGAGATATCAGGGGACACAGGGGACAGGAGGTGACATCAGGGGACACAGGGGACTTCAGGGGACATTGGGGGACATCAGGGGACAGGAGGTGACACAGGTGACATTCAGGTGACATTCAGGTGACATGCAGGACTTACCGGGGCTCAGCAGGATGTGGGCAGCGGTGGCAGCCTGAGGGGACAGGAGGGGACAACGTCAGCACCAGGGTCCCCAGGGGGTCCCCAGGGTGTCCCCAGGGTGTCCCCAGGGTGTCCCCAATGTCCCCAATGTCGCCAATGTCCCCAGTGTCCCCAATGTCCTCAAGGTGTCCCCAAGGTGTCCCCATTGTCCCCAGTGTCCCCAAGGTGTCCCCAACGTCCCCAAGGTGTCCCAAATACGCCCAATGTGTCTCCAATGTCCGCAATGTCCCCAAGGTGTCCCCAAGGTGTCCCCAATGTCCCCAATGTCGCCAATGTCCCCAGTGTCCCCAATGTCCTCAAGGTGTCCCCAAGGTGTCCCCAATGTCCCCAAGGTCCCCAATGTGTCCCCAAGGTGTCCCCAATGTCCCCAATGCTGCCAATGTCCCCAAGGTCCCCAATGTCCTCAATGTGTCCCCAAGGTGTCCCCATTGTCCCCAATGTCCCCAAGGTGTCCCAAACATCCCCAAGGTGTCACCAATGTCCCCAAGGTGTCCCCAATGTCCCCAATGTCGCCAATGTCCCCAAGGTCCCCAATGTCCTCAAGGTGTCCCCAGGGTGTCCCCATTGTCCCCAATGTCCCCAGGGTGTCCCCAAGAAGGGAAGGTGGGAAACACAGGACGGACACCTGGACGGACAGACGGACAAAGCCCGGGGCAAGGAGGACGCCCAGACGGACGGACGGACGGACACCCGGACGGACAGCCGGACACACAGCCGGACAGACAGACGGACACCTGGACGGACAGACGGACAGCCAGGCTGGTCACTGGACACGCGGACGGACGGACGGACGGACGCCTGGACGGACAGACGGACAAGCAGGCGCCTGGACAGACGGACACCCGGGCGGGTGGAGCCCCTCCCTCCAGAGGGATGGACAGACGGACGGACGGAGAGCAGACAGACACCGGGACAACGGACAGAGGGACGGACACCGGGACACACGGACAGCCGGGCAAGCAAACAGCGGGACAGACGGACACACGGACAGACGGACACCGGGACAGACGGACGCCGGGACAAAAGGACACCGGGACAAACACCCAGACAACTGGACACCAGGACACCGGGACAAACGGACACCAGGACAAACGGACACCAGGGCCAACACCCGAACAACAGGAAAACCGGACACCTGGACAAACGGACATCGGGACACTGGGACGAACGGACACTGGGACAGATGGACACTGGGACAGACAGACGGACACCGGGACGGACACTGGGACACCGGGACGGACGGACACCTGGACAAACCTGTACCAGGACAAACGGACAGCAGGACCAACACCTGAACAACAGGAAAACTGGACACCAGGACAAACGGACACCGGGACAAACGGACACCAGGATAACCGGATAACCAGACACTGGGACAAACGGACACCGGGACACCAGGACGAACGGACACCGGGACAAACGGACACTGGGAGACCTGGACAAACGGACACCGGGACGAACGGACACCGGGACAAATGGACACCAGGGCCAATAGCCAAAAAAAAACGCAAAACCAAACAAACGGACACCAGGACAGACGGACACCAGGACAGACGGACACCAGGACAAACAGACACTGGGACAAACAGACACCGGGACAAACAGACACTAGGACACGTGGACAAACGGACACCAGGATAATGGGATAACCAGACACTGGGACAAACGGACGCCGGGACAAACGGACACCGGGACAAACGGACACCAGGAAAAACAGCCAGACAACCGGAAAACCTGACACCTGGACATCAGGACAGATGGACACCTGGACAGACGGACACCGGGACAAATGGACACCAGGACAAACAGACACCAGGACAAATGGGCACCAGGACAAACGGACGCCGGGAAAAACACCCAGACAACCGGAAAACCGGACACCTGGACACCGGGACAGACGGACACCGGGACAAACGGACACCGGGACAGACGGACACCGGGACAAACGGGCACCGGGATAACTGGATAACCAGACACTGGGACAAACGGACATCAGGACAAAAGGACAAACAGACACCGGGACAAACGGACACCGGGACAGACGGACACCGGGACAGACGGACACCAGGACAAACGGACATCAGGACAAACGGACATCAGGACAAAAGGACAAACGGACACCGGGACAAACGGACACCGGGACAAACGGACGCCAGGACAAACGGACACCGGCACTCCCGGCCCCCAGGACACCCCGACCCCGGGACAGACGGACAGACGGACAGACGGACAGGCGGACGGACGGACGGACGGACGGACGGACAGACGGACGGACGGACGGACGGACGGACGGACGGACCCCTCCCCGCCGTGCCCACCTGGGGCGGGGGCGGCCCCCGGAGCGCGGCCACGGCGGCGGCGGCGGCGGCTCCGAGCGCGGCCAGGGCGGCGATGGCGGCGAGCGCGGGCAGCACGAACCGGCACCGGAACCGGCACCGCGGAGGGGAGCGGCGCTGCTCCGGGTCCCGCTCCCGGTTCTGCTCCACGTCCCGGTTCTGCTCCAAATCCCCGTCCCGGTTCTGGTCCCAGTTTTGGTGCCGGTTCATGTCCCAGTTCTGCTCTCGGTCCCGGTTCTTTTCCCGGTTCTGGTCCCAGTTTTGGTGCCGGTTCATGTCCCAGTTCTGCTCTCGGTCCCGGTTCATGTCCCGGTTCTGGTCCCAGTTTTGGTGCCGGTTCATGTCCCAGTTCTGCTCTCGGTCCCGGTTCATGTCCCGGTCCCGGTTCACATCCCGGTTCTGGCCCCGGTGCCAGTTCTGGTTCTGGTGCGGGTTCTGGTCCCAGTTCCGGTCCCGATTCTGGTCCCAGCTCTGGTGCCCGTTCATGTCCCTGTTCATGTCCCACATCCGGTCCCGGTTCCGGTCCCAGTTGTGATGCCCGTTCTGGTCCCGGTTCTGGCTCTGGTGCGGGTCCTGGTGCCAGTTCTGGTGCCCGTTCTGGTGCCCGTTCATGTCCCGGTTCATGTCCCGGTCCTGGTGCCCGTTCTGGTCCCGGTTCATGTCCCGGTCCTGGTGCCGGTTCTGGTCCTGGTTCATGTCCCGGTTCTGGTGCCCGTTCTGGTTCTGGCACGGGTTCTGCTCCCGGTTCATGTCCCGGTTCTGGTGCCCGTTCTGGTCCCGGTTCACGTCCCCGTTCTGGTGCCATTCCCGGTCCATGTCCCGCTCCTGGTGCCCGTCCCGGTGCCATTCCCGGTCCCGGTCCATGTCCCGCTCCTGGTGCCCGTCCTGGTGCCAGTCCCGGTCCCGGTTCACGTCCCCGTTCTGGTGCCATTCCCGGTCCATGTCCCGCTCCTGGTGCCAGTCCCGGTTCCGGTCCATGTCCCGCTCCTGGTTCCGGTCCCGGTTCATGTCCCGCTCCTGGTGCCCGTCCTGGTGCCAGTCCCGGTCCCGGTTCACGTCTCCGTCCCGGTCCCGGTCCCGGTCCATGTCCCCGTTCTGGTGCCCGTCCCGGTGCCAGTCCCGGTCCCGGTCCATGTCCCGCTCCTGGTGCCCGTACCGGTGCCATTCCCGGTCCATGTCCCGCTCCTGGTGCCAGTCCCAGTCCCGGTTCCGGTCCCGGTCCGGGCCCGGGCAGAGGCACCGGCGGGGCCGCGCGGCCGCCGCGGGGTTCTCGGGCTCGGCGAGCGGCGACATCGCGGCGACAGCGGCGACAGCGGCGACAGAGCGGAGCGGGGCCGCCTTTAACGGGACAGGAACGGGGAGGGGACAGCGGCGACAGCGGGGAGGGGACAGCGGTGACATCAGGGAATGCACCGGGGATGGCGGGGAGGGGACAGCGGGGACAGCGGGGAGGTGACACGGGGACAGCGGGGCGTGGGCGGCGACATCGGGGAAGGGACATCGGGGAGGGGACAGAGGTGACATCAGGGAATGCACCGGGGATGTCGGGGAGGGAACTGGAACAGCGGGGAGGGGACAGCGGCGACAGCGGGGCGTGGGCGGCGACATCGGGGAGGGGACAGAGGTGACATCAGGGAATGCACCGGGGACATCGAGGAGGGGACTGGAACAACGGGGAGGGGACACGGTGACATCGAGGAGGGACAGGGGACATCAGAGAACGGACTGGCGACATCGGGGAGGGGAGAGGGACACCATGGAGGGGGACGCAGGGATGGGACACGGTGACATCGGGGAGGGGACACGGTGGCATCGGGGAGGGGACAGTGACATCGGGGAAGGCACCGGGGATGTCGCGGAGGGGACTGGAACAACGGGGAGGGGACATCAGGGAAGGGACATCGGGGAAGGGAGCGGGGACATCACGGAGGGGACACGGGGAGGGGGACACGGGGAGGGGACAGCGGTGACATCGGGGAACGCGACGGGGACATCGCGGAGGGAACTGGAACAACGGGGAGGAGGGGGACACGGGGACAGCGGGGCGTGGGCGGTGACATCGGGGAAGGGACATCGGGGAGGGGACAGGGACATCGGGGAGCGACCGGGGACAGCGGGGAGGGGACAGCGGTGACATCGAGGAGGGGACAGCGGGGAGGGGACAGCGGTGACATCAGGGAATGCCCCGGGGATGTCGGGGAGGGAACTGGAACAGCGGGGAGGGGACAGCGGGGACAGCGGGGAGGGGACAGAGGTGACATCAGGGAATGCACCGGGGACATCGAGGAGGGGACTGGAACATCGGGGAGGGGACATCGGGGAGGGGACACGGGGACATCGAGGAGGGACCGGGGACATCAGGGAATGGAGCGGGGACAGCGGGGAGGGGACACGGTGACATCACGGAGGGGACAGCGGGGAGGGGACAGCGGGGAGGGGACACGGTGACATCGGGGAAGGGACCGGGGACATCACGGAGGGGACAGCGGGGTGGGGACAGAGGTGACATCGGGGAGGGGACAGAGGCGACATCAGGGAGGGGACATCACGGAGGTGACATCGAGGAGGGAGCGGTGACGGCGGGGAGGGGACACGGTGACATCGGGGAAGAGACCGGGGACAGTGAGGAGGGGACCGGAGCATCGGGGAGGGGACAGAGGTGACAGCGGGGAGGGGACAGCGGGGACAGCGGGGAGGGGACAGAGGTGACATCGGGGAGGGGACAGCGGGGACAGCGGGGAGGGGACAGAGGTGACATCGGGGAGGGGACAGAGGTGACAGCGGGGAGGGGACAGCGGGGACAGCGGGGAGGGGACAGAGGTGACATCGGGGAGGGGACAGCGGGGACAGCGGGGAGGGGACAGAGGTGACATCGGGGAGGGGACAGAGGTGACATCGGGGAGGGGACAGCGAGGACAGCGGGGAGGGGACAGAGGTGACATCGGGGAGGGGACAGGGGTGACATCGGGGAGGGGACAGGGGTGACATCAGGGAATGCACCGGGGATGTCGGGAACTCGAACATCGGGGAGGGGACACGGTGACATCGGGGAATGCACCGGCGACATCGGGGAGGGGACATCGGGGAGGGGACACGGGGACATCGGGGAATGGACACGGGGAGGGGACACGGGGACATCGGGGAATGCACCGGCGACATCGGGGAGGGGACAATGACACCGAGGGGGGGATCAGGAAGGGGTTGGGGACACCGAGGAGGGGTTGGGGACACCAAGAAGGGGTTGGGGACACTGGAGAGGGGACAGTGACACCGAGGGGACACCGGGGAGGGGTTGGGGACGTCGGGGAGGAGCTGGGGACACCAAGAAGGGGACAGTGACACCAGGGAGGGAACAATGACACCGAGGGGACACCAGGGAGGGGTTGGGGACACTGGAGAGGGGACAGTGACACCGGGAATGGGTTGGGGACACCGGGAATGGGTTGGGGACACCAAGAAGGGGATAGTGACACCAGGGAGGGAACAATGACACCGAGGGGACACCGGGAGTGGCTTGGGGACACCAGGGAGGGGACAGTGACACTGAGGGAGGGGACACCAGGGAGGGGTTGGGGACACCGGGGAGGGCTTGGGGACACTGGAGAGGGGACAATGACACCGAGGGGGACACCAGGAAGGGGACAGTGACACTAAGGGGGACACCAGGGAGGGGTTGGTGACACTATGGAGGGGACAATGACACCGGGGAGGGGACACCGGGAATGGGTTGGGGACACCGGGGAGGGCTTAAGGACACCGAGGAGGGGACAGTGACACTGAGGCGGGGACACCGGGGAGGGGTTGGGGACACTATAGAGGGGACAATGACACCGAGAGGGACACCAGGGAGGGGTTGGGGACACTGGAGAGGGGACAATGACACCGAGGGGACACCGGGAAGGTGTTGGGGACACCGAGAAGGGCTTGGGGACACTGAGGAGGATGTGACAATGACAACGAGGGGACAGCAGGGACGGGCTGGGGACACCGAGGAGGGGTTGGGGACACCGGAGAGGGGACAATGACACCGAGGGGACACCGGGGACGGGTTGGGGACACCAGGAAGGGGTTGGGGACACCAGGGAGGGGACAGTGACACTAAGGGGGGGACACCAGGGAGGGGTTGGGGACACTATGGAGGGGACAATGACACCGGGGAGGGGACAATGACACCGAGGGGGGGGACAGTGACACCGAGAGGGACACCAGGGAGGGGTTGGGGACACTGGAGAGGGGACAATGACACCGGGAATGGGTTGGGGACACCGGGAATGAATTGGGGACACCGGGGAGGGGACAGTGACACCAGGGAGGGGACAATGACACCGGGGAGGGGACACCGGGAATGGGTTGGGGACACCGAGAAGAGGCCGGTGGCACCCGGGAGGGGACAATGACATCGAGGAGGGGTTGGGGACACCAAAAAGGGCTCGGGGACACCAGGGAGGGGTTGGGGACACCAGGGAGGGGACAATGACACCGAGAGGGGGACAATGACACCGAGAGGGGGACAATGACACCGAGGAGGGGTTGGGGACACCAGGGAGGGGTTGGGGACACCAGGAAGGGGTTGGGGACACTGTGGAGGGGACAATGACACCGGGGAGGGGACAATGACACCGAGAGGGGGACAATGACACCGAGAGGGACACCAGGGAGGGGTTGGGGACACTGGAGAGGGGACAATGACACCGGGAATGGGTTGGGGACACCGGGAATGAATTGGGGACACCAGGGAGGGGACAATGACATCGAGGAGGGGTTGGGGACACCAAAAAGGGCTCGGGGACACCAGGGAGGGGTTGGGGACACCAGGGAGGGGACAATGACACCAGGGAGGGGACAATGACACCGAGGAGGGGACAATGACACCGAGAGGGACACCAGGGAGGGGTTGGGGACACTGGAGAGGGGACAATGACACCGGGGAGGGGACAATGACACCGAGGAGGGGTTGGGGACACCAAGAAGGGCTCGGGGACACCAGGGCGGGGTTGGGGACACTTTGGGGTGACCCCTCGGGGACAAAGGCGACACCAGCGAGGGACAAACGCGAGCCGGGGGGGTGGCACCGGCGACAAAAGCGACACCGGGGGCGGGGACAAATCCAGCGGGGGGGGGGGGGGAGGTGACACAAAAGCGACACCGCGGGCGGGTGGCGGGAGGGGGAGGGGAGGTTTCGGGGACCCTCCCGGCCGTGACGTCACGGACGGGAATTGTCCCCGAGTGTCCCCGAGTGTCCCCGAGCGCCACCCGCGGGCGTTTCCTGCGGGGACGGAAATTTGGGGCCTCTCGGGGAATTTTTGGGGAGGCAAAAAGGGGAGGTTTGGGGGGAGAGACACCCCAAAAAAAGGGGATTCCTAAAAAAACCACAAAACCCCCCCAAAAAAGCCCAAAATGGGACCCCAAAAACCTCCCCAAATTCAGCAAAGTGAGACCCCAAAACCCCCCCAAAAAAGCCCGAAATGGGACCCCCAAAACCCCAAACTCCCCAAAAATGGGACCCCAAAAAAACCCAAAATCCCCCCAAAATGGGACACCAAAAAACCTCAAATCCCCCCAAAAAAGCCCGAAATGGGACGCCCAAAACCTCCCCAAATTCAGTAAAGTGAGAGCCCAAAAAACGTCAAATCCCCCGAAATGGGACCCCCAAAACCTCCCCAAATTCAGCAAAGTGAGACCCCAAAAAAAGTCAAATCCCCCGAAATGGGACCCCCAAACCTCCCCAAATTCAGCAAAGTGAGAGCCCAAAACCCCCCCAAAAAAGCCCGAAATGGGACCCCAAAACCTCCCCAAATTCAGTAAAATGAGACCCCCAAAAAAGTCAAATCCCCCGAAATGGGACCCCCAAAACCTCCCCAAATTCAGCAAAGTGAGAGCCCAAAAAAAGTCAAATCCCCCGAAATGGGACCCCCAAAACCTCCCCAAATTCAGCAAAGTGAGACCCCAAAACCCCCCCAAATCCCCCGAAATGGGACCCCCAAAACCTCCCCAAATTCAGCAAAGTGAGACCCCAAAACCCCCCCAAAAAAGCCCGAAATGGGACCCCAAAAACCCCAAACTCCCCAAAAATGGGACCCCAAAAAAACCCAAAATCCCCCCAAAATGGGACACCAAAAAACCTCAAATCCCCCCAAAAAAGCCCGAAATGGGACCCTCAAAACCTCCCCAAATTCAGTAAAGTGAGACCCCAAAAAAAGTCAAATCCCCCGAAATGGGACCCCAAAACCTCCCCAAATTCAGCAAAGTGAGACCCCAAAAAAAGTCAAATCCCCCGAAATGGGACCCCCAAAACCTCCCCAAATTCAGTAAAGTGAGACCCCAAAACCCCCCCAAAAAAGCCCGAAATGGGACCCCCAAAACCTCCCCAAATTCAGTAAAGTGAGACCCCAAAAAAAGTCAAATCCTCCGAAATGGGACCCCCAAAACCTCCCCAAATTCAGCAAAGTGAGACCCCAAAAAAAGTCAAATCCCCCGAAATGGGACCCCCAAAACCTCCCCAAATTCAGTAAAGTGAGACCCCAAAAAAAGTCAAATCCCCCGAAATGGGACCCCCAAAAACCTCCCCAAATTCAGCAAAGTGAGAGCCCAAAAAAAGTCAAATCCCCCAAAATGGGACCCCCAAAACCTCCCCAAATTCAGTAAAATGAGACCCCAAAACCCCCCCAAAAAAGCCCGAAATGGGACCCCCAAAACCTCCCCAAATTCAGCAAAGTGAGACCCCAAAAAAAGTCAAATCCCCCGAAATGGGACTCCAAAAAAAAACCCCCAAGTCCCCCCAAAAATCCCAAATCATCCCAAAATGGGACGCACAGAAAAACCCCAAATGGAACCCCAAACCCACCACAAATTGCGTAAAATGAGACACCAAAATAAACCCCAAATCCCCCCCAAAAAACCCCAAATCCCCCCAAAATGGGATCCCAAAAAACCCCAAATTCCCCCCAAAAAAACCCAAATCACCCCTAAATGGGACCCCCCCAAAACACCCCCAAAATGGGACCTCCAAAAAACCCCAAATCTCCCCCAAAAAAACCCAAATCCCCCCAAAATGGGACCCCCCAAAAAAACCCCAAACGCCCCCAAAATGAGACCCCAAAAAACCCCAAACTGCCCCCAAAAAACCCCAAATCCCCCAAACGGGACCCCAAAAAACCCCAAAACAACCCCCCAAAAACCCCCAAACTCCCCCAAAATGGGACCCCCAGAAAACCTCAAAGTCCCAAAAAATGGGACCCCCCCCACAAAAATACAAAATTCCCGCCAAAAACCCCGAAATTCCCGCCAAAAATGGGACACCCAAAAAATCCAACCCCCCCAAAATGGAACCTCAAAAAACCCCAAACACCCCCCGAAAAAATGAAATCCCTAAAAAGCCCCAAAATCCCCCGAAAAAACCCTAAAATGGGACCCCCAAAAAAAACCCAAATTCCCCCCAAAAAACCCCGAAATTCCCCCCAAAAATGGGACCCCCAAAAAAACCCCCAAGTCCCCCCAAAAATCCCAAATCATCCCAAAATGGGACCCACAGAAAACCCCAAAATGGAACCCCAAAAAAAACCGTAAATCCCCCAAAATGGGACCCCAAAAAACCCCAAATCCCCCCAGAATGGGACCCCAAAAAAATCCCAAATCTCTCCAAAATGGGATCTCCCCCAAAAAACCCCAAAAATCCCCCCAAAATGGGACCCCCTAAAAAACCCCAAACTCCCCCAAAATGGGACCCCCAAAAAACCCCAAATCCCCCCAAAAATGGGACCCCAAAAAATCCCAAATCCTCCCTAAAAGGAACCCGAACCCCTCAAAATGGGATCCCCAAGAAAACACCAAAAAACCCCAAAATACCCCAAAATGAGACCCAAAAAACCCCAAAATAATCAAAAAACCCCCAAATTCCCCAAAATGGGACCCCCAAAAACCCCAACACCCCAAAAAAACCCCAAATTCCCCAAAATGGGACCCCAAAAACCCCAAATTTCCCTAAAATGGGAGCCCCTAAAAATCCAAAAAGGGCTCCCAGAAAAAACCCAAAACCCCCAAAATGGGACCCACAAAAAACCCCCAAAATAACCCAAAAAACCCCAAATCTCCCCAAAATGGGACCCCCAAAAAACTCCAAAATAACCCAAAAACCCCAAATCCCCCCAAAATGGGACCCCCAAATTTGAACCCCCCTCAAATAGGAAACTTTTAAAGTTTATTTTATTTTGTTTCATTTTATTTTATTTTATTTTATTTTATTTTATTTTATTTTATTTTATTTTATTTTATTTTATTTTATTTTATTTCATTTCATTTCATTTCATTTTATTTCATTTTATTTCATTTTATTTTGTTTTATTTCATTTTATATTTAAAAGTTATTTTATTTTATCTTGTAAAATGTAATTTAATTTAACTATCATTTCAATTTATTTTATTTAATTTATTTAAATTTCATTTAATTAGAATTTTATTTTATTTCATTTTATTTTATTTTATTTTATTTTATTTTAGTTATTATTTTATTTATTATTTTATTTTATTTTATTTTATTTTATTTTATTTTATTTTATTTTATTTTATTTTATTTTATTTTATTTTATTTAATTTTATATTATTTTATTTTATTTTAATTATTCCCCTCCTTGTCCCCCCCAATAGGGGCTCCCGAGGGGGCGTGGCCTCTTGTCAAGCCACGCCCCTTCTCAGATCGCTCCGCCCGCTCACCTCCCCTCACCCTTAACCCCGCCCCCTTCCCAACCCATCAATCACCGCCCCTCACCCTTAACCCCGCCCCCTTTCCCAACACACCAATCACCACGCCGCGCCGGGGGCGCGAGCCCATGACGTCATCGCGCCGACCCGGAAGCGCGGCGAGCGCCAAGCGCCGCGAAGGGGGGGCCGGGAAAAAGGGCAGTGCGCGCGTCACGTGACCGCGAAGGGGCGTGCGGATTGGGCGGGGCCGGCCGGTGTGGGCGGGGCCACGGCGCGCGCGGCGCTTCCGGGATCGGCAGGTGAGGGGACCGGGGAGGGGGAGGGGACAGCGGGGGGGTTTGGGGACATTTGGGGACATTTGGGGACATTTGGGGACACCTGGGGGGGGCTGGGGACACCGGGGGACAACGGGGAGCGGCGTTCGGGACGTTTGGGGGGGTCCTGGGGGGTTTTGGGGCACTTGGGGACACCGGGGGCGGGATTGGGGACACTTGGGGGGACTTGGGGACACCTGGGGACATCGGGGACACTTGGGGACGCTGGACGGGAGTGTTGGGGACACTGGAGGGGGGTTTGGGGACACCTGGGCACACCTGGAGGAGTTCCCGGCCGTTGGGGCGGCTGTGGGGACAAAGGTGACAATCGGGGACCGGGGTGGCTTTTGGGGACAGGGTGGCTTTGGGGACAAAGGTGACAATCAGGGATCGAGGTGGCCTTGGGGACAAAGGTGACAAAAACCCCCAAAACCGCCAGGACTGAGCTCCTTTGTCCCCTCATTGTCCCCTCATTGTCCCCACATTGTCCCCTCACTGTCCCCCCATTGTCCCCCCATTGTCCCCCCATTGTCCCCTCGTTGTCCCCTCGTTGTCCCCTCACTGTCCCCCTCATTGTCCCCTCAGTGTCCCCCCATTGTCCCCTCAGTGTCCCCTCAGTGTCCCCTCAGTGTCCCCTCATTTGTTCCTCCATTGTCCCCTCATTGTCCCCTCATTGTCCCCTCAGTGTCCCCTCTGTGTCCCCTCAGTGTCCCCCCATTGTCCCCTCAGTGTCCCCATTGTCCCCAGCAGGTCCCGTCCCCTCAGAAATGTCCCCCAAAAATTGGGAATTTTCACCCCAAAATTTGGAATTTTCACCCCCAAATTTGGAGATTTTTGCCCAAAATGGGAGATTTTGGACCCAAAATTCGAATTTTCACCCCAAATCTGAGGATTTTTGACTCAAATTTGAGGATTTTTGGTTTAAAATTGGAGATTTTGGACCCTAAATTTGGAGATTTTTGCCCCAAATTTGAGAATTTTCACCCCAAATCTGAGGATTTTTGACTCAAATTTGAGGATTTTTGGTTAAAATTGGAGAATTTTTGCCCCAAATTTGAGGATTTTTACCCCAAATTTGGAACTTTCACCCCAAATTTGGGGATTTTTGCCCCAAAATTGGAATTTTGGACCCAGAATTTGAGAATTTTCACCCCAAATCTGAGGATTTTTGACTCAAATTTGAGGATTTTTTGGTTAAATTTGGAGATTTTGGACCCCAAAATTCGAATTTTCACACCAAATTTGAGGAATTTTGAATCAAACCTGAGGATTTGGGGTTAAAATTTGAGATTCTGGACCCCAAATTTGGAGATTTTTGCCCCAAATTTGGGGTTCTGGACCAAGAATTTGAAATTTTCCCGCCCAAATTTGGAGATTTTTGCCCAAAATTTGAGAATTTTCACCCCAAATCTGAGGATTTTTGACTCAAATTTGAGGATTTTTGGTTAAAATTGGAGATTTTTGCCCCAAATTTGAGGATTTTTACCCCAAATTTGGAATTTTCACCCCCAGATTTGGGGATTTTCGCCTCAAAATTGGAATTTTGGACCCAGAATTTGAGAATTTTCACCCCAAATCTGAGGATTTTGGACTCAAATTTGAGGATTTTTGGTTAAATTTGGAGATTTTGGACCCAAAATTCGAATTTTCACATCAAATTTGAGGAATTTTGACTCAAACCTGAGGATTTGTGGTTAAAATTTGAGAATTTTGGACCCCAAATTTGGAGATTTTTTGCCCCAAATTTGGGGTTCTGGACCCAGAATTTGAAATTTTCCCGCCCAAATTTGGAGATTTTTGCCCAAAATTTGAGAATTTTCACCCCAAATCTGAGGATTTTGGACTCAAATTTGAGGATTTTTGGTTAAAATTGGAGATTTTGGACCCAAAATTCGAATTTTCACATAAAATTTGAGGAATTTTGACTCAAACCTGAGGATTTGTGGTTAAAATTTGAGAATTTTGGACCCCAAATTTGGAGATTTTTGCCCCAAAATTGGGATTTTGGACCCAGATTTTGGAATTTTCACGCCGAATTTGAGGATTTTGTACCAAAACTGGAGATTCTTGCCCCAAATGTGAGAGGTTTTTGACCCAAATTTGGATTTTTTGCTCCAAAATTTGGGATTTTTGCTTAAAAATTTGGGAATTTCATTCTAAAATTTGGGAATTTTCTTCAAAATTTGGGGATTTTCACTCCAAAATCTGTGAATTTTGCTCCAAATTGGAGATTCTTGCCCCAAATTTGAGGAATTTTGACTAAAATCGGGAATTTTCTCTCAAAAATAGGCATTTTTGACCTTAAATTCAGATTTTTGCTCCAAAATTGGGGATTTT
Source organism: Artemisiospiza belli (assembly GCA_021963965.1). NCBI lineage: Eukaryota > Metazoa > Chordata > Aves > Passeriformes > Passerellidae > Artemisiospiza > Artemisiospiza belli. The sequence goes on along the minus strand of JAKDEW010000893.1, from coordinate 20,706 downwards.
TTTGCCCCAAATTGGGATTTTTTTTGCCTTGAAATTTATGATTTTGGTCCCAAATTTGGGGATTTTTGCTCAAAAATTTGGATTTTCACTCCAGAATTTGGAGGTTTTGGCCCCAAAATTGGAATTTTTTGCCCCAAATTTGAGGATTTTGGTCCCAAATTTGGGATTTTCCCTCCGAAATTTTGAATTTTTGGCGCCGGAATTTTGGATTTTTGCCCCAATTTGGGCCCTTTTGGCCCCGTTTGGGAACCCCAGGAATGTGGGGGGAGGGGCCAAAGTTCGTTAGGGGTAATTAAGGCCACGCTGATTATGCAAATGAGCCGTGTGGTTATGCCTGTGTATGCAAATGAGCCCCTGATTATGCAAATGGGCGTGGAGGAATCCGGATAAACCAGGACTGGTTAAACCGGGTCCAATTAACCCAGAGTTTAATTAATGCAGTCGGATTAATTAAAGTGGGTTCAGTTAATCCCAAATTTAATTAATCCAGTCTAATTAATTAAACTGGGTTCAGTTAATGCAGAGTTTAATTAATCCAGCGTAATTAATTAAACTGGGTTCAGTTAATCCCAAATTTAATTAATCCAGTCTGATTAATTAAACTGGGTTCAGTTATTCCCAAATTTAATTAATGCAGTCTGATTAATTGAACTGGGTTCAGTTAATCCAGAGTTTAATTAATCCAGTCTAATTAATTAAACTGGGTTCAGTTAATCCAGAGTTTAATTAATCCAGTCTGATTAATTAAACTGGGTTCAGTTAATCCTAAATTTAATTAATGCAGTCTGATTAATTAAACTGGGTTCAGTTATTCCCAAATTTAATTAATGCAGTCTGATTAATTAAACTGGGTTTAGTTAATGCAGAGTTTAATTAATCCAGCGTAATTAATTAAACCATGTTCAGTTAATCCCAAATTTAATTAATCCAGTCTAATTAATTAAACTGGGTTCAGTTAACCCCAAATTTAATTAATCCAGTCTGATTAATTAAACTGGGTTCAGTTATTCCCAAATTTAATTAATCCAGTCTGATTAATTAAACTGGGTTCAGTTAATCCCAAATTTAATTAATCCAGACTAATTAATTAAACTGGGTTCAGTTAATCCAGAGTTTAATTAATCCAGCGTAATTAATTAAACTGGGTTCAGTTATTCCCAAATTTAATTAATCCAGTCTGATTAATTAAACTGGGTTCAGTTAATGCAGAGTTTAATTAATCCAGCGTAATTAATTAAACCATGTTCAGTTAATCCCAAATTTAATTAATCCAGTCTGATTAATTAAACTGGGTTAAATTAATCCCAAATTTAATTAATCCAGTCTGATTAATTAAACTGGGTTCAGTTAATCCCAAATTTAATTAATCCAGTCTGATTAATTAAACTGGGTTCAGTTAATGCAGAGTTTAATTAATCCAGCATGATTAATAAAACCATGTTCAGTTAACCCCAATTTTAATTAATCCAGTCTGATTAATTAAACTGGGTTCAGTTATTCCCAAGTTTAATTAATCCAGTCTGATTAATTAAACTGGGTTCAGTTATTCCCCAATTTAATTAATCCAGTCTGATTAATTAAAGTGGGTTCAGTTATTCCCAAATTTAATTAATCCAGTCTGATTAATTAAACGGGGTTCAATTAATCCCAAATTTAATTAATCCAGTGTAATTAATTAAACTGGGTTCAGTTAATCCCAAATTTAATTAATCCAGCGTAATTAATTAAACTGTGTTCAGTTAATCCCAAATTTAATTAATCCAGTGTAATTAATTAAACTGGGTTCAGTTAATCCCAAATTTAATTAATCCAGCGTAATTAATTAAACTGGGTTCAGTTATTCCCAAATTTAATTAATCCCGTCAGATTAATTAAACTGGGTTCAGTTAATGCAGAGTTTAATTAATCCAGCGTAATTAATTAAACCATGTTCAGTTAATCCAGAGTTTAATTAATCCAGTGTAATTAATTAAACTGGGTTCAGTTAATGCAGAGTTTAATTAATCCAGCGTAATTAATTAAACTGGGTTCAGTTATTCCCAAATTTAATTAATGCAGTCTGATTAATTAAAGTGGGTTCAGTTATTCCCAAACTTAATTAATCCAGTCTGATTAATTAAACTGGGTTCAGTTAATCCCAAATTTAATTAATCCAGTCTGATTAATTAAAGTGGGTTCAGTTAATCCGAAATTTAATTAATGCAGTCTGATTAATTAAACTGGGTTCAGTTAATCCAGAGTTTAATTAATCCATTGTAATTAATTAAACTGTGTTCAGTTAATCCCAAATTTAATTAATCCAGTGTAATTAATTAAACTGGGTTCAGTTAATGCAGAGTTTAATTAATCCAGTCTGATTAATTAAACTGGGTTCAATTAATCCCAAATTTAATTAATCCAGTCTGATTAATTAAACTGGGTTCAGTTAATCCCAAATTTAATTAATCCAGTCTGATTAATTAAACTGGGTTCAGTTAATGCAGAGTTTAATTAATGCAGTCTGATTAATTAAACTGGGTTCAGTTAATCCCAAATTTAATTAATCCAGTCTGATTAATTAAACTGGGTTCAATTAATCCCAAATGTAATTAATCCAATAGAATTAATTAACCTGGCTTCAGTTAATGCAGAGTTTAATTAATCCCATCTAATTAATTAAATGGGGTTCAATTAATTCCTGGTCGTTCCTGGTGTCCCCAGGGGTTCCTGGTGTCCCACGGGTGGCACCAGGGGGACATTGGGGACATTGGGGACATTGGGGACAGGTGGCACAGGTGGCACCGGGGATATTGGGGACATTGGGGACAGGTGGCACAGGGGACATTGGGGACAGGGGACATTGGGGACATTGGGGACAGGTGGCACAGGGGACACGGGCACAGGTGGCACCAGTGTCACCACTGACCCCGTGGTGACCCCATGGTGACACAGGTGGGACAGGTGGGACATGGGCACAGGTGGCACTGGTGGCATGAGGGACATGGGCACAGGTGGCACCAATGTCACCACTGACCCCATGGTGACAGAGGTGGCACAGGGGTCATGGGCACAGGTGGCACTGGTGGCACGGAGGACACTGGGCACAGGTGGCACCAATGTCACGTCTGACCCCGTGGTGGCCCCGTGGTGACACAGGTGGCACCGGTGGCACAGGTGGCACCAATGTCACCACTGACCCTGTGGTGACCCCATGGTGACACAGTTGGGACATGTGGGACATGGGCACAGGTGGCACAGGGGCACAGAGGACACTGGGCACAGGTGTCCCCGGTGTCACCGCTGACCCCGTGGTGGCCCCGTGGTGACACAGGTGGGACCAATGTCACCAATGGCACCACTGACATCATGATGGCCCCGTGGTGGCCCCGTGGTGACACAGGTGGGACAGGTGGGACATGGGCACAGGTGGCACCGGTGGCACAGGGGCACAGGTGGCACAGGTGTCCCCGGTGTCACCGCTGACCCCGTGGTGGCCCTGTGGTGACACAGGTGACACAGGTGACACAGGTGGCACAGGTGGCACCAATGTCACCATTGTCACCACTGACCCCGTGGTGGCCCCGTGGTGCCACAGGTGGGACAGGTGGGACATGGGCACAGGTGGCACCGGTGGCACAGAGGACACTGGGCACAGGTGGCACCGGTGTCACCGCTGACCCTGTGGTGGCCCCGCGGTGACACAGGTGGGACAGGGGACATGGGCACAGGTGGCACCAATGTCACCACTGACCCCGTGGTGGCTCCATGGTGACCCAGGTGGGACATGGGACACGGGCACAGGTGGCACCGGTGGCATGAGGGACACGGGCACAGGTGGCACCAATGTCACCAATGGCACCACTGACCCCGTGGTGGCCACATGGTGACAGAGGTGGGACAGGTGGGACATGGGCACAGGTGGCACAGGTGGCACAGAGGACACTGGGCACAGGTGGCACAGGTGTCACCGCTGACCCCGTGGTGACCCCATGGTGACACAGGTGGGACATGGGCACAGGTGGCACAGGTGGCACAGGTGGCACAGAGGACACTGGGCACAGGTGGCACCGGTGTCACCGCTGACCCTGTGGTGACCCCGTGGTGACGCAGGTGGCACAGGTGTCCCCGGTGTCACCGCCGACCCCGTGGTGGCCCCATGGTGACACAGGTGGGACAGGTGGGACATGGGCACAGGTGGCACGGAGGACACTGGGCACAGGTGGCACCAATGTCACCGCTGACCCCGTGGTGACCCCATGGTGACACAGGTGGGACATGGGCACAGGTGGCACCGGTGACATGAGGGCCATGGGCACAGGTGGCACCAATGTCACCACTGACATCATAGTGGCCCCGTGGTGGCCCCATGGTGACACAGGTGGGACAGGTGGGACATGGGCACAGGTGGCACTGGTGGCACAGAGGACACTGGGCACAGGTGGCACCAATGTCACCACTGACATCATGGTGGCCCCATGGTGACAGAGGTGGGACAGGTGGGACATGGGCACAGGTGGCACCAATGTCACCACTGACCCCATGGTGGCTCCATGGTGACCCAGGTGGGACATGGGATACGGGCACAGGTGGCACCGGTGGCATGAGGGACATGGGCACAGGTGGCACCAATGTCACCAATGTCACCACTGACCCCGTGGTGACCCTGTGGTGACAGAGGTGGGACAGGGGACATGGGCACAGGTGGCACCGGTGGCATGAGGGACACGGGCACAGGTGGTGGCCCTGTGGTGACACAAGTGGGACATGGGCACAGGTGGCACCAATGTCACCATTGTCACCACTGACCTCATGGTGGCCCCATGGTGGCCCCTTGGTGACACAGGTGGGACAGGGGACATGGGCACAGGTGGCACCATTGTCACCACTGACCCTGTGGTGGCCCCATGGTGACCCAGGTGGCACAGGGGACAGGGGCACAGGTGGCACAGGGGACACTGGGGACAGGTGGCACGGAGGACACTGGGCACTGGTGTCCCCGGTGTCACCGCTGACCCCGTGGTGACCCCGTGGTGACACAGGTGGGACAGGGGACAGGGGCACAGGTGGCACCGGTGGCATGGAGGACACTGGGCACAGGTGGCACCAATGTCACCACTGACCCCGTGGTGACCCCGCGGTGACACAGGTGGCACAGGTGACACAGGTGGCACAGGGGCACAGGTGGCACAGGTGTCCCCGGTGTCACCGCCGACCCCGTGGTGGCCCCGCGGTGACCTCGCGGTGTCCCCGTTGTTGTTTTGCAGCTCCTGCCATGGCGTTGGTGACCGTCCTGGTGGCCCTGGTGGCCTTGGTGGCCGTGGTCCTGCTGGTGCTGGCCCAGCGCCTCGGGCTGCTCTACCGCCTGCGCCACAAGGTCTGGGGACAGCGGGGACAGCGGGGACAGCGGGGACATTGGGGACATTGGGGACATCGGGGACATTGGGGACATCGGGGACATTGGGGACATTGGGGGCTGGGGGGACATTGGGGGCATTGGGGACACTGGGGACATTGGGGACACTGGGGACACTGGGGACAGTGGGGGACATCGGGGACAGTGGGGACAGTGGGGACATCGGGGACATTGGGGACATGGGGACACCTTGGGGACATTGGGGACGTTGGGGGGATTGGGGACACGTTGGGGACACATTGGGGACATTGGGGGCAGGTTGGAGATGTTGGGGACACTGGGGACATTGGGGCTCGGGGGACATTGGGGACATCGGGGACACTGGGGGCTTGGGAGACATTGGGGACATCGGGGACATCGGGGACACTGCGGACATTGGGGACACTGGGGACATATTGGGGATACTGGGGGACATTGGGGCTCGGGGGACATTGGGGACATCGGGGACACTGGGGACATTGGGGACATATTGGGGACATTGGGGACATTGGGGACACTGGGGACATTGGGGACATTGGGGACACCTTGGGGACATTGGGGACGTTGGGGGGATTGGGGACACGTTGGGGACACATTGGGGACATTGGGGGCAGGTTGGAGATGTTGGGGACACTGGGGACATTGGGGCTCGGGGGACATTGGGGACGTCGGGGACATCGGGGACACTGGGGACATATTGGGGACATTGAGGGGATTGGGGACACGGGGGACAATGGGGACATTGGGGACATTGGGGACACTGGGGGACACCGGGGACAATGAGGACATTGGGGACATTGGGGACACTGGGGGACATTGGGGCTGGGGGGACATTGGGGACAATGGGGACACTGGGGACAATGGGGACACTGGGGACAATGGAGACACTGGGGACAATGGAGACACTGGGGACATTGGGGGACACTGGGGACATTGGGGACATTGGGGACACTGGGGGGATTGGGGACACATTGGGGACATTGGGGACATTGGGGACAATGGAGACACTGGGGACATTGGGGGACATTGGGGACATCGGGGACATTGGGGACATTGGGGACATTGGGGATGTTGGGGACATTGGGCACTGGGCGGACGTTGGGGACACTGGGGGCACATTGGGGCCATTGGGTGGATTGGAGATGTTGGGGACATTGGGGACATTGGGGCTGGGGGGACATTGGGGACATCGGGGACACTGAGGGTCATTGGGGACATTGGGGACACTGGGGATACTGGGGACAATGGGGACATTGGGGACACTGGGGGTCAGTGGGGACATTGGGGACATTGGGGACATTGGGGACATTGGGGACATTGGGGACACTGAGGGTCATTGGGGATGTTGGGGACATTGGGCACTGGGCGGATGTTGGGGACATTGGGGACACTGGTGGCGTGGAGAACCTTGGGCACAGGTGACACCGGTGGGGTGGAGAACATTGAGGACAGGTGACACCGGTGGGATGGAGAACATTGAGGACAGGTGACACCATGGGATGGAGAACATTGAGGACAGGTGACACCGGTGGGGTGGAGAACATTGAGGACAGGTGACACCATGGGATGGAGAACATTGAGGACAGGTGACACCGGTGGGGTGGAGAACATTGAGGACATGTGACATCAGTGAGATGGAGAACATTGAGGACAGGTGACACCAATGGATGGAGAACATTGAGGACAGGTGACACCGGTGGGATGGAGAACCTTGGGCACAGGTGACACCGGTGGGGTGGAGAACATTGAGGACAGGTGACACCAATGGGATGGAGAACATTGAGGACAGGTGACACCGGTGGGATGGAGAACATTGAGGACGGGTGACACCAATGGGATGGAGAACATTGGGGACAGGTGACACCGGTGGGGTGGAGAACATTGAGGACAGGTGACACCAATGGGTGGAGAACATTGAGGACAGGTGACACCAATGGGTGGAGAACATTGAGGACAGGTGACACCGGTGGGATGGAGAACATTGAGGACAGGTGACACCGGTGGGGTGGAGAACATTGAGGACATTGGGGACACCGGTGGCATGGAGAACATTGAGGACAGGCGACACCGGTGGGATGGAGAACATTGAGGACAGGCGACACCGGTGGGATGGAGAACATTGAGGACAGGTGACACCGGTGGGGTGGAGAACATTGAGGACAGGTGACACCAATGGGATGGAGAACATTGAGGACAGGTGACACCGGTGGGGTGGAGAACATTGAGGACAGGTGACACCGGTGGGGATGGAGAACATTGAGGACAGGTGACACCAATGGGATGGAGAACATTGAGGACAGGTGACACCAATGGGATGGAGAACATTGAGGACAGGTGACACCGGTGGGGGTGGAGAACATTGAGGACAGGTGACACCAATGGGGTGGAGAACATTGAGGACAGGTGACACCGGTGGGGTGGAGAACATTGAGGACAGGTGACACCAATGGGATGGAGAACATTGAGGACAGGTGACACCAATGGGTGGAGAACATTGAGGACAGGTGACACCGGTGGGATGGAGAACATTGAGGACAGGTGACACCGGTGGGGTGGAGAACATTGAGGACAGGTGACACTGGTGGGGTGGAGAACATTGAGGACAGGTGACACCGGTGGGGTGGAGAACACTGAGGACAGGTGACACCAATGGGGTGGAGAACATTGAGGACAGGTGACACCGGTGGGGTGGAGAACATTGAGGACAGGTGACACCAATGGGTGGAGAACATTGAGGACAGGTGACACCAATGGGTGGAGAACATTGAGGACAGGTGACACCAATGGGATGGAGAACATTGAGGACAGGTGACACCGGTGGGGTGGAGAACACTGAGGACAGGTGACACCAATGGATGGAGAACATTGAGGACAGGTGACACCAATGGATGGAGAACATTGAGGACAGGTGACACCAATGGGATGGAGAACATTGAGGACATTGGGGACACCAATGGGATGGAGAACATTGAGGAGAGGTGACACCGGTGGGGTGGAGAACATTGAGGACAGGTGACACCGGTGGGATGGAGAACATTGAGGACAGGTGACACCGGTGGGATGGAGAACATTGAGGACAGGTGACACCAATGGGATGGAGAACATTGAGGACAGGTGACACCGGTGGGATGGAGAACATTGAGGACAGGTGACACCAATGGTGTGGAGAACATTGAGGACAGGTGACACCAATGGGTGGAGAACATTGAGGACAGGTGACACCGGTGGGGTGGAGAACATTGAGGACAGGTGACACCAATGGGGTGGAGAACATTGAGGACAGGTGACACCAATGGGATGGAGAACATTGAGGACAGGTGACACCGGTGGGATGGAGAACATTGAGGACAGGTGACACCGGTGGGGTGGAGAACATTGAGGACAGGTGACACCAATGGGTGGAGAACATTGAGGACAGGTGACACCAATGGGGTGGAGAACATTGAGGACAGGTGACACCAGTGGGGTGGAGAACATTGAGGACAGGTGACACCGGTGGGATGGAGAACATTGAGGACAGGTGACACCAATGGGATGGAGAACATTGAGGACAGGTGACACCAATGGGTGGAGAACATTGAGGACAGGTGACACCGGTGGGGTGGAGAACATTGAGGACAGGTGACACCGGTGGGGGTGGAGGACCCTTCTCTCAGTGTCCCCCGCTGTCCCCTGGTGTCCCCAGGTGGACACCTGCAGTCCCCGGCACGGTGGCGAGCTGGTGGCCGAGGTGCTGCGGGCGCACGGCGTCCGGTTCCTCTTCACGCTGCCTGGAGGCCACATCTCGCCCGTGCTGGTGGCCTGCGAGAAGATCGGCATCCGCGTGGTGGACACGCGCCACGAGGCCACCGCCGTCTTCGCCGCCGACGCCGTCTCGCGCGTCTCGGGTCAGCACCCGTTGTCACCGATTGTCCCCAAGGGGTGGTGGTGGCCCCATGGGTGACATCTCCAGGGGGTTTGGTGGTGTCCTAAAACATCTCCAGGGGGTTTGGGGGTGTCCTAAAACATCTCCAGGGGTTTTGGGGTGTCCCCAACATCTCCAGGGGGTTTGGGGTGTCCTAAAACATCTCCAGGGGGTTTGGGGTGTCCTCAAACATCTCCAGAGGGTTTGGGGGTGTCCCAGAACATCTCCAGGGGGTTTGGGGTGTCCTCAAACATCTCCAGAGGGTTTGGGGTGTCCCAGAACATCTCCAAAAGGTTTGGGGTGTCCTCAAACATCTCCAGGGGGTTTGGGGTGTCCCCAACATCTCCAGGGGGTTTGGGGTGTCCCAGAACATCTCCAGAGGGTTTGGGGTGTCCTAAAACATCTCCCGAGGGTTTGGGGTGTCCTCAAACATCTCCAGAGGGTTTGGGGTGTCCTAAAACATCTCCAGGGGGTTTGGGGTGTCCCAGATCATCTCCAGGGGGGTTGGGGTGTCCTCAAACATCTCCAGGGGGTTTGGGGTGTCCTCAACATCTCCAGGGGGTTTGGGGTGTCCTAAAACATCTCCAGAGGGTTTGGGGTGTCCTCAAACATCTCCAGGGGGTTTGGGGTGTCCTAAAACATCTCCAGAGGGTTTGGGGTGTCCTCAAACATCTCCAGAGGGTTTGGGGTGTCCTAAAACATCTCCAGAGGGTTTGGGGTGTCCTAAAACATCTCCAGAGGGTTTGGGGTGTCCTCAAACATCTCCAGAGGGTTTGGGGTGTCCCAGAACATCTCCAGAGGGTTTGGGTTGTCCCAGAACATCTCCAGGGGGTTTGGGGTGTCCTCAAACATCTCCAGGGGGTTTGGGGTGTCCTCAAACATCTCCAGGGGGTTTGGGGTGTCCTAAAACATCTCCAGGGGGTTTGGGGTGTCCCAGAACATCTCCAGAGGGTTTGGGGTGTCCTCAAACATCTCCAGAGGGTTTGGGGTGTCCTAAAACATCTCCAGAGGGTTTGGGGTGTCCTAAAACATCTCCAGAGGGTTTGGGGTGTCCTAAAACATCTCCAGGGGGTTTGGGGTGTCCTCAAACATCTCCAGAGGGTTTGGGGTGTCCCAGAACATCTCCAGAGGGTTTGGGGTGTCCCAGAACATCTCCAGAGGGTTTGGGGTGTCCCAGAACAACTCCGGAGGGTTTGGGGTGTCCTAAAACATCTCCAGAGGGTTTGGGGTGTCCTCAAACATCTCCAGGGGGTTTGGGGTGTCCCCAACATCTCCAGGGGGTTTGGGGTGTCCTAAAACATCTCCAGGGGGTTTGGGGTGTCCTCAAACATCTCCAGAGGGTTTGGGGTGTCCTCAAACATCTCCAGAGGGTTTGGGGTGTCCCAGAACATCTCCAGAGGGTTTGGGGTGTCCTAAAACATCTCCAGAGGGTTTGGGGTGTCCTCAAACATCTCCAGAGGGTTTGGGGTGTCCTCAAACATCTCCAGGGGGTTTGGGGTGTCCTCAAACATCTCCAGAGGGTTTGGGGTGTCCTAAAACATCTCCAGAGGGTTTGGGGTGTCCCAGAACATCTCCAGGGGGTTTGGGGTGTCCTAAAACATCTCCAGGGGGTTTGGGGTGTCCTAAAACATCTCCAGAGGGTTTGGGGTGTCCTAAAACATCTCCAGGGGGTTTGGGGTGTCCCAGAACATCTCCAGGGGGTTTGGGGTGTCCCCAACATCTCCAGAGGGTTTGGGGTGTCCTAAAACATCTCCAGGGGTTTGGGGTGTCCTCAAACATCTCCAGAGGGTTTGGGGTGTCCTAAAACATCTCCAGGGGGTTTGGGGTCTCCTAAAACATCTCCAGGGGGTTTGGGGTGTCCTCAAACATCTCCAGAGGGTTTGGGGTGTCCTCAAACATCTCCAGAGGGTTTGGGGTGTCCCAGAACATCTCCAGGGGGTTTGGGGTGTCCTCAAACATCTCCAGGGGGTTTGGGGTGTCCTAAAACATCTCCAGAGGGTTTGGGGTGTCCTAAAACATCTCCAGGGGGTTTGGGGTGTCCCAGAACATCTCCAGAGGGTTTGGGGTGTCCTAAAACATCTCCAGAGGGTTTGGGGTGTCCTCAAACATCTCCAGAGGGTTTGGGGTGTCCCAGAACATCTCCAGAGGGTTTGGGGTGTCCCAGAACATCTCCAGAGGGTTTGGGGTGTCCCCAACATCTCCAGGGGGTTTGGGGTGTCCTCAAACATCTCCAGAGGGTTTGGGGTGTCCTAAAACGTCTCCAGAGGGTTTGGGGTGTCCCAGAACATCTCCAGAGGGTTTGGGGTGTCCTAAAACGTCTCCAGAGGGTTTGGGGTGTCCTAAAACGTCTCCAGAGGGTTTGGGGTGTCCTAAAACATCTCCAGAGGGTTTGGGGTGTCCTAAAACATCTCCAGGGGGTTTGGGGTGTCCTCAAACATCTCCAGAGGGTTTGGGGTGTCCTCAAACATCTCCAGGGGGTTTGGGGTGTCCTGAAACATCTCCAGAGGGTTTGGGGTGTCCTGAAACATCTCCAGAGGGTTTGGGGTGTCCTAAAACATCTCCAGGGGGTTTGGGGTGTCCTCAAACATCTCCAGAGGGTTTGGGGTGTCCTGAAACATCTCCAGAGGGTTTGTGGTGTCCTCAAACATCTCCAGAGGGTTTGGGGTGTCCTAAAACATCTCCAGGGGGTTTGGGGTGTCCTCAAACATCTCCAGAGGGTTTGGGGTGTCCCAGAACATCTCCAGGGGGTTTGGGGTGTCCCAGAACATCTCCAGAGGGTTTGGGGTGTCCTCAAACATCTCCAGGGGGTTTGGGGTGTCCTCAAACATCTCCAGGGGGTTTGGGGTGTCCTAAAACATCTCCAGAGGGTTTGGGGTGTCCTAAAACATCTCCAGAGGGTTTGGGGTGTCCTAAAACATCTCCAGGGGGTTTGGGGTGTCCTCAAACATCTCCAGAGGGTTTGGGGTGTCCTTAAACATCTCCAGAGGGTTTGGGGTGTCCCAGAACATCTCCAGGGGGTTTGGGGTGTCCTCAAACATCTCCAGGGGGTTTGGGGTGTCCTCAAACATCTCCAGAGGGTTTGGGGTGTCCTCAAACATCTCCAGGGGGTTTGGGGTGTCCTAAAACATCTCCAGAGGGTTTGGGGTGTCCTAAAACATCTCCAGGGGGTTTGGGGTGTCCCCAACATCTCCAGAGGGTTTGGGGTGTCCTCAACATCTCCAGAGGGTTTGGGGTGTCCCAGAACATCTCCAGAGGGTTTGGGGTGTCCTAAAACATCTCCAGAGGGTTTGGGGTGTCCTAAAACATCTCCAGGGGGTTTGGGGTGTCCTGAAACATCTCCAGAGGGTTTGGGGTGTCCTAAAACATCTCCAGGGGTTTGGGGTGTCCCAGAACATCTCCAGGGGGTTTGGGGTGTCCCCAACATCTCCAGAGGGTTTGGGGTGTCCCAGGACATCTCCAGGGGTTTGGGGTGTCCTAAAACATCTCCAGAGGGTTTGGGGTGTCCTAAAACATCTCCAGGGGTTTGGGGTGTCCCAGGACATCTCCAGGGGTTTGGGGTGTCCTAAAACATCTCCAGGGGGTTTGGGGTGTCCTCAAACATCTCCAGGGGGTTTGGGGTGTCCCAGGACATCTCCAGGGGTTTGGGGTGTCCCCAACATCTCCAGGGGGTTTGGGGTGTCCTAAAACATCTCCAGGGGGTTTGGGGTGTCCTAAAACATCTCCAGAGGGTTTGGGGTGTCCTAAAACATCTCCAGAAGGTTTGGGGTGTCCTAAAACATCTCCAGGGGGTTTGGGGTGTCCCAGGACATCTCCAGAGGTTCTGGGGTGTCCTCAAACATCTCCCCAGAGGTGCCCCCTTTGTGCCCCCTTTGTGCCCCCTTTGTGCCCCCTTGTCACTCCCTTTGTGCCCCCTTTGTGCCCCCTTTGTGCCCCCTTGTCACTCCCTTTGTGCCCCCTTTGTGCCCGCTTTGTGCCCCCTTTGTGCCCCGTGGTGCCAGCTCGCTGTGCCCCCTTTGTGCCCCCTTTGTGCCCCCGTGGTGCCCCCTTTGTGCCCCGTGGTGCCAGCTCGCTGTGCCCCCTTTGTCACCCCCTTTATGCCCCCTTTGTGCCCCCTTTGTGCCCCCTTTGTGCCCGCTTTGTGCCCCCTTTGTCACCCCCCTTTGTGCCCGCTTGCTGCCCCCTTTGTGCCCCCTTTGTGCCCCCTTTGTCACCCCCTTTGTGCCCCCTTTGTGCCCCCTTTGTGCCCCCTTTGTCACCCCCTTTGTGCCCCCTTAGTGCCCCCTTTGTGCCCCCTTAGTGCCCCCTTTGTGCCCCCTTGGTGCCCCCTTGGTGCCCCCTATGTGCCACCTTTGTGCCCCCTTTGTCACCCCCTTTGTGCCCCCTTTGTCACCCCCTTTGTGCCCCCTTTGTGCCCCCTTTGTGCCCCGTGGTGCCAGCTCGCTGTGCCCCCTTTGTGCCCCCTTTGTCACTCCCTTTGTGCCCCCTTTGTGTCCCCTTTGTGCCCCCCTTGTCACCCCCTTTGTGCCCCTTTGTCACTCCCTTTGTGCCCCCTTTGTGCCCCCTTTGTGCCCCCTTTGTGCCCCTTTGTGCCCCCTTTGGTGCCCCCTTTGTGCCCCCTTTGTGCCCCCTTTGTGCCCCGCGGTGCCAGCTCGCTGTGCCCCCTTTATGCCCCCTTTGTGCCCGCTTTGTGCCCCCTTTGGTGCCCCCGTGGTGCCCCTGGTGCCAGCTGGCTGTGCCCGCAGGGCGCATCGGCGTGGCGGCGGTGACGGCGGGTCCCGGTGTCACCAACGCGGTGACGGCCGTCAAGAACGCGCAGATGGCCGAGTCCCCGCTGCTGCTGCTGGGCGGCGCCGCTGCCACCCTGCAGAAGGTGGGCACCGCGTTCCTGTGCCGCGCCCCCGTGCCCGGTGCCAGGCCTGAATTCCCAGTGCCAGTCCCAAATTCCCGGTGCCAATCCCGAATTCCCGGTGCCAATCCCAAATTCCCAATGCCAATCCCAAATTCCCGGTGCCAGTCCCGAATCCCTGGTGCCCATTCCCGGTGCCAATCCCAAATGCCCGGTGCCAGGCCCGGATTCCTGAATTCCCAAATTCCTGGTGCCATTCCCGAATTCCCGGTGCCAGTCCCGAATTCCTGATGCCATTCCCAAATTCCATTTGCCCATTCCCCAGTTCCTGAATTACCAAATTCCCGATGCCCATTCCCAAATTTCCAGTGCCAATCCCAAATTTTCAGTGCCAATCCCAAATTCCCGATGCCAATCCTGAACTCCTGAATTCCCAAATTCCCGGTGCCCATTCCCGAATTCCCAATGCCAATCCCAAATTCCCAGTGCCAATTCCGAATTCCCGATGCCAATCCCAAATTTTTAATGCCCATTCCTGAGTTTCCGATGCCCATTCCCAGATTCCCGGTGCCAATCCCGAATTCCTGAATTCCCAAATTCCCAATGCCCATTCCCAAATTCCCAGTGCCAATCCCGAATTCCTGGTGCCAATCCCGAATTCCTGAATTCCCAAATTCCCGGTGCCCATTCCCGAATTCCTGGTGCCAATCCCGAATTCCTGAATTCCCAAATTCCCGATGCCCATTCCCAAATTCCCGATGCCAATCCCAAATTCCCAGTGCCAGTCCCGAATCCCTGATGCCCATTCCCGGTGCCAATCCCGAATTCCCGGTGCCAATCCCGAATTCCCGATGCCAATCCCAAGTTCCCAGTGCCATTCCCAAATTCCCGGTGCCAATCCCAAATTCCCAGTGCCAATCCCGAATTCCCGGTGCCATTCCCGAATTCCCGGTGCCAATCCCAAATTCCCGGTGCCAATCCCGAATTCCCAGTGCCAATCCCGAATTCCCGGTGCCAATCCCAAATTCCCGGTGCCAATCCCGAATTCCCGGTGCCATTCCCGAATTCCCGGTGCCAATCCCAAATTCCCGGTGCCAATCCCAAATTCCTGGTGCCAATCCCGAATTTCCAGTGCCATTCCCAAATTCCCGATGCCAATCCCAAATTTTTAATGCCCATTCCTGAGTTTTCGATGCCCATTGCCAAATTCCCGGTGCCAATCCCGAATTCCTGAATTCCCAAATTCCCGGTGCCAATCCCGAATTCCCGATGCCAATCCCAAATTTTTAATGCCCATTCCTGTGTTTTCGATGCCCATTGCCAAATTCCCGGTGCCAATCCCGAATTCCTGAATTCCCAAATTCCCGGTGCCCATTCCCGAATTCCCGGTGCCAATCCCGAATTTCCAGTGCCAATCCCAAATTCCCAGTGCCTGTTTGCAAATTTTTGATGCCCATTCCCGAATTCCCGGTGCCAATCCCGAATTTCCAGTGCCATTCCCAAATTCCCTTTGCCATTCCCAAACTCCTGATGCCCATTCCCAAATTCCCGGTGCCAGTCCCGAATTCCTGATGCCCAATCCCAAATTTCCAGTGCCAATCCCGAATACCTGAATTCCCAAATTCCCGGTGCCAATCCCGAATTTCCAGTGCCAATCCCAAATTCCCAATGCCCATTCCCAAATTCCTGATGCCCATTCTCAAATTCCTGGTGCCAATCCTGAATTCCTGAATTCCCAAATTCCCAGTGCCCATTCCCGAATTCCCGGTGCCATTCACGAATTCCCAATGCCAATCCCAAATTCCCGATGCCAACCCCGAGTTCCTGAATTCCCATTCCTGGTGCCATTCCCGAATTCCCGGTGCCAATTCCAAATTCCCGATGCCCATTCCCGAATTCCTGATGCCCATTCCCAAATTTCCAGTGCCAATCCCAAATTCCCGATGCCATTCCCAAATCCCTGAATTCCCAAATCCCCAATCCAATTCCCGAATTCCCCCAAAATTCCCAAATTCCCGATTTCTCTCGTTCCAGGGCCGGGGGCTCTCCAGAACATCCCACAAGTTCCTCTGTTCCCAAATCCCCAAATCCCCTTTGCCATCCCCAAACCCCCGAATCCCTGAATCCCCAAATCCCCAATCCAATTCCCGAATTCCCAAAATTCCCAAAATCCCCAAAATTCCAGAATTTTCCTGGTTCCAGGGCCGCGGGGCTCTCCAGGACATCCTGCAGCTTCCTCTGTTCCCATATTCCCAAATCACTTTTGCCATTCCCAAATTCTTGAATTCCCTCATTCCCAAACTCCAGATTCCCAAGATTCCCAAATTCCTGAATTCCCAAAATCCCCAAAATTCCGGAATTTCCCTCATTCCAGGGCCGCGGGGCTCTCCAGGACATCCCGCAGCTTCCTCTGTTCCCAAATCCCCAAATTCCCTTTGCCATCCCCAAACCCCCGAATCCCTGAATCCCCGAATCCCCAAATCTCCAATCCAATTCCTGAATTCGCGAATTCCCCCCAAAATCCCAAAATTCCGGAATTTTCCCTCGTTCCAGGGCCGTGGGGCTCTCCAGGACATCCCGCAGGTTCCTCTCTTCCCAAATCCCCAAATCGCCTTTGCCATTCCCGAATTCCCAAATCCCTGAATCCCTGAATCCCCAAATCCCCAATCCAATTCCCAAATTCCTGAATTCCCAAATTCCCAAATTCCCTCATTCCCTCGTTCCAGGGCCGCGGGGCTCTCCAGGACATCCCGCAGCTTCCTCTCTTCCCAAATCCCCAAATTCCTGATCCCATTCCCAAATTCCTGCTGCCATTCCCAAATTCCTGGATTCCCAAAATCCCCAAAATTCCGGAATTTCCCTCATTCCAGGGCCGCGGGGCTCTCCAGGACATCCCGCAGGTTCCGCTGTCCCCAAATCCCCAAATCCCCTTTGCCATTCCCAAACCCCCGAATCCCCGAATCCCTGAATCCCCAAATCCCCAATCCAATTCCCAAATTCCCAAAATTCCCAAAATTCCGGAATTTTCCCTCATTCCAGGGCCAGGGGCTCTCCAGGACATCCCGCAGCTTCCTCTGTTCCCAAATTCCCAAATCGCCTTTGCCATCCCCAAACCCCCGAATCCCTGAATCCCTGAATCCCCAAATCCCCAATCCAATTCCTGAATTCCTGAATTCCCCCAAAATCCCAAAATTCCGGAATTTTCCCTCGTTCCAGGGCCGCGGGGCTCTCCAGGACATCCCGCAGGTTCCTCTGTTCCGCACCCTGTGCAAGGCGTCGCTCTCGGTGCGCGCCGTGCGCGACATCGTCCCCACCCTGCGCCGCGCCATCGCCACCGGCCATGGAGGGCACGCCCGGTGAGAGAGGATTCCCAAAAATTCCAAAAAATTCCCAAAAATTCCCAAAAATTCCCAAAAATTCCCAAAAATTCCCAAAAATTCCCAAAAATTCCCCAAAATTCCCATGGGTTGGAATCCCAAAATCCCCCAAAATTCCCTAAAATCCCCCAAAATTTCCTTGGGATTGGGAATTTCCGTCCCCGCCCTGCGCCATCGGCACCGCCATGGAGGGCACGCCCGGTGAGAGAGGATTCCCAAAATTCCCAAAAATTCCCAAAAATTCCCAAAAATTCCCATCGGCTGGAATCCCAAAATTCCCCAAAATTCCCTAAAATCCCCCAAAATTTCCTTGGGATTTGGAATTTCCGTCCCCGCCCTGCGCCATCGGCACCGCCATGGAGGGCACGCCCGGTGAGGATTCCTAAAATTCCCAAAAATTCCCAAAAATTCCCATCGGTTGGAATCCCAAAATTCCCCAAAATTCCCTAAAATACCCCAAAATTTCATTGGGTTGGAATCCCCAAATCCCCATGGGTTGGAATCCCAAAATTCCCCCAAATTCCTCAAAGTTCCCATGGTTGGGGTCCCAAAATTCCCGAAATTCCCATGGGTTGGAATCCCAAAATTCCCCAAAATTCCCTAAAATCCCCCAAAATTTCCTTGGGATTTGGAATTTCCGTCCCCGCCCTGCGCCATCGGGCACCGCCATGGAGGGCACGCCCGGTGAGAGAGGATTCCCAAAATTGCCAAAAATTCCCAAAAATTCCCATAGGTTGGAATCCCAAAATTTCCCAAAAATTCCCTAATATCCCCCAAAATTTCCTTGGGATTGGGAATTTCCGTCCCCCACCCTGCGCCATCGGCACCGCCATGGAGGGCACGCCCGGTGAGAGAGGATTCCCAAAATTGCCAAAAATCCCCAAAATTCCCAAAAATTCCCAAAATTCCCAAAAATTCCCAAAATTCCCATGGGCTGAAATCCCAAAATTCCCTAAAATACCCCAAAATTTCATGGGTTGGAATCCCCAAATCCCCATGGGTTGGAATCCCAAAATTCCCCCAAATTCCTCAAAGTTCCCATGGTTGGAGTCCCAAAATTCCCGAAATTTCCTTGGGGTTGGAATCCCAAAATTCCCGAAATTTCCTTGGGTTGGAATCCCAGAATTCCCTAAAATACCCCAAAATTTCCTTGGGATTTGTAATTTCCGTCCACACCCTGCGCCATCGGCACCGCCATGGAGGGCACGCCCGGTGAGGAGAGAATTCCTAAAATTCCCAAAATTTCCCCAAAAATTCCCATAGGTTGAAATCCCAAAATTCCCAAATTTTCCCAGGGTTGGAATCCCCAAAATTTCCCAAAATTCCTCAAAATTCCACTGACTTGGAATCCCAAAATTCCCCAAAATTTGCATGGATTGGAATCCCAAAATTCCCCCAAAATTCCCAAATTTTCCCAGGGTTGGAATCCCGAAATTCCCCAAAATTCCCCATGGGTTGAAATCCCAAAATTTCCTTGGGTTGGAATCCCAAAATTTCCCCCAAATTCCCCAAATTCCCGTGGGTTGGAATCCCAAAATTCTCAAATTTTCCCCATGATTGGAATCCCAAAATTTCCCAGAATTCCTCAAAGTTCCCATGACTTGGAATCCCAAAATTCCCAAATTTCCCCGTGATTGGAATCCCAAAATTTCCCAAAACTCCTCAAAATTCCACTGACTTGGAATCCCAAAATTCCCCAAAATTTCCATGGATTGGAATCCCCAAATTCTCCAAAATTCCCTTGGGTGGAATCCCAAAATTCCCCAAATTTCCCAAATTTTCCCAGGGTTGGAATCCCCAAATTCCCATGGGTTGGGAATCCCAAAATTCCCCAAAATTCCCAAATTTTCCCAGGGTTGGAATCCCCAAAATCTCCCTGGGTTGGAATCCCAAAATTTCCTTGGGATTTGGGGTCCCAAATCGGCCCCAAAATGGGAATTTGGGGTGGGAGAAATCCCAAAATTCCCGAGGGTTAGAATCCCAAAAATCCCAAAACTTCCTGGGATTGGGATCTCAGAATTTTCTGGGATTTGGGTTCCAAAATGGGAATTTGGGATGGGAGGAACCCCAAAATTTCCTTGGGATTGGGAATTTCCGTCCCCAGCCCTGCACCATCGGCACCGCCATGGAGGGCACGCCCGGTGAGGATTCCTAAAATTCCCAAAAAATTCCCAAAAATTTCCCAAAAAATTCCCAAAAATTCCCAAAAATTCCCCAAAATTCCCATGGGTTGGAATCCCAAAAATTCCCCATAAATTCCCAAATTTTCCCAGGGTTGGAATCCCAAAATCTCCCTGGGTTGGAATCCCAAAAATCCCCCAAAACTTCCTGGGATTGGGATCTCAGAATTTTCTGGGATTTGGGTTCCAAAATCGGCCCCAAAATGGGAATTTGGGGTGGGAGGAACCCCAAAATTTCCATGGGATTGGGAATTTCCGTCCCCGCCCTGCGCCATCGGCACTGCCATGGAGCGCACGCCCGGTGAGGATCCCAAAAATTCCCAAAAATTCCCCAAAAATTCCCATCGGCTGGAATCCCCAAAATTCCCCAAAATCCCCCAAAATTTCCTTGGGATTGGGAATTTCCATCCCCACCCTGCGCCATCAGCACCGCCATGGAGGGCACGCCCGGTGAGGATTCCTAAAAATTGCCAAAAATTCCCAAAAAATTCCCAAAAATTCCCATGGGGCTGGAATCCCAAAATTCCCTAAAATCCCCCAAAATTTCCATGGGATTTGGAATTTCCGTCCCCAGCCCTGCGCCATCGCCACCGCCATGGAGGGCACGCCCGGTGAGGATTCCTAAAATTCCCAAAAATTCCCAAAAATTCCCATGGGCTGGAATCCCAAAATTCCCCAAAATTCCCTAAAATCCCCCAAAATTTCCATGGGTTGGAATCCCCAAATTCCCATGGGTTGGAATCCCAAAATTCCCTAAAATTCCCTAAAATCCCCCAAAATTTCATTGGGTTGGAATCCCCAAATTCCCCAGGGTTGGAATCCCAAAATTCCCCCAAATTCCTCAAAGTTCCCATGGTTGGGGTCCCAAAATTCCCGAAATTTCCTTGGGTTGGAATCACAAAATTCCCGAAATTTCCTTGGGTTGGAATCCCAAAATTCCCTAAAATTCCCTAAAATCCCCCAAAATTTCCTTGGGATTTGTAATTTCCGTCCCCGCCCTGCGCCATCGGCACCCGCCATGGAGGGTA
>JAKDEW010000892.1:0-96955 GCA_021963965.1 Artemisiospiza belli | reverse complement strand
TCACAGATGTTGCAAAAGCAGTGGAAAAAGTCAAGGAGGAAGACACAACTTAGGGGGCAAGATGTGAGGGACATGGCATGAATATTTAAAATAATAAAAAAAAAGAAAAGGAAAAATCTTTCCCAAAGTCAAAGCCATCAAAATGCAGGCAGGCCATACGCCACCAAGGGCAGGCACATGCAGCAAAGCTTGCCAAAATTGATCCCCACTGAAGGCCAAAACAGAAAAGAAGGACCTACAAACACGCTGGAATGGAGGACAACATCAAAGGAATTGCAATTGGAGGAGAAAAAAAGAAAATTTGGGAAATTTATTGACTCTAAGAAAATGGCCTGGCAGTATATCATGTGCAGTGCAAAGGACCAAAAGGTGCCAAAACTAAGCTCACAGATGTTGCAAAAGCAGGGGAAAAAGTCAAGGAGGAAGACACAACTTAGGGGGCAAGATGTGAGGGACATGCATGAATACTTAAAAAAAAAATGAAAAAAAAAAAGAAAAAATCTTTCCCAAAGTCAAAGCCATCAAAATGCAGGCAGGCCATACGCCACCAAGGGCAGGCACATGCAGCAAAGCTTGCCAAAATTGATCCCCACTGAAGGCCAAAACAGAAAAGAAGGACCTACAAACACGCTGGAAAGGAGTCAACATCAAAGGAATTGCAATTGGAGGAGAAAAAAAGAAAATTTGGGAAATTTATTGACTCTAAGAAAATGGCCTGGGTTTATATCAGGTGCAGTGCAAAGGACCAAAAGGTGCCAAAACTAAGCTCACAGATGTTGCAAAAGCAGGGGAAAAAGTCAAGGAGGAAGACACAACTTAGGCAGCAAGATGTGAGGGACATGGCATGAATACTTAAAACAAAAAAGAAAAAAAAAAGAAAAAATCTTTCCCAAAGTCAAAGCCATCAAAATGCAGGCAGGCCATACGCCAGCAAGGGCAGGCACATGCAGCAAAGCTTGCCAAAATTGATCCCCACTGAAGGCCAAAACAGAAAAGAAGGACCTACAAACGCGCTGGAAAGGAGTCAACATCAAAGGAATTGCAATTGGAGGAGAAAAAAAGAAAATTTGGGAAATTTAGTGACTCTAAGAAAATGGCCTGGCAGTATATCATGTGCAGTGCAAAGGACCAAAGATGCCAAAACTAAGCTCACAGATGTTGCAAAAGCAGGGGAAAAAGTCAAGGAGGAAGAGAGAACTTAGGGGGCAAGATATGAGGGACATGGCATGAACACTTCAGAAAAAAACCAAAAAAAGAAAAAAATCTTTCCCAAAGTCAAAGCCATCAAAAGGCATGGCCTGCCATCAAGTGCAGGGACATGCACCAAAAATTCCTCTATTGGTCCCCATTGAAATCGCAAGATTCCTTTTCCCTTCCGGAAAGGAAATGAAATTTCCTTTCGGGAAGGGAAAAGGAATCTTGCGGATCCCAAAAGAAAGGCTTACAAACACTCTGGAAAGGAGATAGGTTCAAATGAAATGCAATTGAAAAAAGCAGAAAATCGGGAATTTTAGTCTCTTAAAAAATAGGCTGTGAGGAAATCAGCTGCATTGCAAAGGACCAAAAGGTGCCAAAAAAAAAGCTCACAGATGTTGCAAAAGCAGGGGAAAAAGTCAAGGAGGAAGACACAACTTAGGGGGCAAGACGTGAGGGACATGGCATGAATACTTAAAATAAAAAAGAAAAAAAAAAAAGAAAAAATCTTTCCCAAAGTCAAAGCCATCAAAATGCAGGCAGGCCATACGCCAGCAAGTGCAGGCACATGCAGCAAAGCTTGCCAAAATTGATCCCCACTGAAGGCCAAAACAGAAAAGAAGGACCTACAAACACGCTGGAATGGAGACAACATCAAAGGAATTGCAATTGCAGGAGAAAAATGAAAATTTGGGAAATTTAGTGACTCTAAGAAAATGGCCCGTGGTTTTATCAGATGCAGTGCAAAGGACCAAAAGGTGCCAAAACTAAGCTCACAGATGTTGCAAAAGCAGTGGAAAAAGTCAAGGAGGAAGACACAACTTAGGGGGGCAAGATGTGAGGGACATGGCATGAATATTTAAAATAATAAAAAAAAAGAAAAGAAAAAATCTTTCCCAAAGTCAAAGCCATCAAAATGCAGGCAGGCCATACGCCACCAAGGGCAGGCACATGCAGCAAAGCTTGCCAAAATTGATCCCCACTGAAGGCCAAAACAGAAAAGAAGGACCTACAAACACGCTGGAATGGAGACAACATCAAAGGAATTGCAATTGGAGGAGAAAAAAAGAAAATTTGGGAAATTTATTGACTCTAAGAAAATGGCCTGGCAGTATATCATGTGCAGTGCAAAGGACCAAAAGGTGCCAAAACTAAGCTCACAGATGTTGCAAAAGCAGGGGAAAAAGTCAAGGAGGAAGACACAACTTAGGGGGCAAGATGTGAGGGGACATGCATGAATACTTAAAAAAAAAAAAGAAAAAAAAAAGAAAAAATCTTTCCCAAAGTCAAAGCCATCAAAATGCAGGCAGGCCATACGCCACCAAGGGCAGGCACATGCAGCAAAGCTTGCCAAAATTGATCCCCACTGAAGGCCAAAACAGAAAAGAAGGACCTACAAACACGCTGGAAAGGGAGTCAACATCAAAGGAATTGCAATTGGAGGAGAAAAAAAGAAAATTTGGGAAATTTATTGACTCTAAGAAAATGGCCTGGGTTTATATCAGGTGCAGTGCAAAGGACCAAAAGGTGCCAAAACTAAGCTCACAGATGTTGCAAAAGCAGGGGAAAAAGTCAAGGAGGAAGACACAACTTAGGCAGCAAGATGTGAGGGACATGGCATGAATACTTAAAACAAAAAAGAAAAAAAAAAGAAAAAATCTTTCCCAAAGTCAAAGCCATCAAAATGCAGGCAGGCCATACGCCAGCAAGGGCAGGCACATGCAGCAAAGCTTGCCAAAATTGATCCCCACTGAAGGCCAAAACAGAAAAGAAGGACCTACAAACGCGCTGGAAAGGAGTCAACATCAAAGGAATTGCAATTGGAGGAGAAAAAAAGAAAATTTGGGAAATTTAGTGACTCTAAGAAAATGGCCTGGCAGTATATCATGTGCAGTGCAAAGGACCAAAGATGCCAAAACTAAGCTCACAGATGTTGCAAAAGCAGGGGGAAAAAGTCAAGGAGGGAAGAGAGAACTTAGGGGGCAAGATATGAGGGACATGGCATGAACACTTCAGAAAAAAACCAAAAAAAGAAAAAAATCTTTCCCAAAGTCAAAGCCATCAAAAGGCATGGCCTGCCATCAAGTGCAGGGACATGCACCAAAAATTCCTCTATTGGTCCCCATTGAAATCGCAAGATTCCTTTTCCCTTCCGGAAAGGAAATGAAATTTCCTTTCGGGAAGGGAAAAGGAATCTTGCGGATCCCAAAAGAAAGGCTTACAAACACTCTGGAAAGGAGATAGGTTCAAATGAAATGCAATTGAAAAAAGCAGAAAATCGGGAATTTTAGTCTCTTAAAAAATAGGCTGTGAGGAAATCAGCTGCATTGCAAAGGACCAAAAGGTGCCAAAAAAAAGCTCACAGATGTTGCAAAAGCAGGGGAAAAAGTCAAGGAGGAAGACACATCTTAGGGGGCAAGACGTGAGGGACATGGCATGAATACTTAAAATAAAAAAGAAAAAAAAAAAAGAAAAAATCTTTCCCAAAGTCAAAGCCATCAAAATGCAGGCAGGCCATACGCCACCAAGGGCAGGCACATGCAGCAAAGCTTGCCAAAATTGATCCCCACTGAAGGCCAAAACAGAAAAGAAGGACCTACAAACACGCTGCAAAGGAGTCAACATCAAAGGAATTGCAATTGGAGGAGAAAAAAAGAAAATTTTGGAAATTTAGTGACTCTAAGAAAATGGCCTGGCAGTATATCATGTGCAGTGCAAAGGACCAAAAGATGCCAAAACTAAGCTCACAGATGTTGCAAAAGCAGGGGAAAAAGTCAAGGAGGAAGACAGAACTTAGGGGTCAAGATGTGAGGGACATGGCATGAATACTTAAAACAAAAAAGAAAAGAAAAAGAAAAAATCTTTCCCAAAGTCAAAGCCATCAAAATGCAGGCAGGCCATACGCCACCAAGGGCAGGCACATGCAGCAAAGCTTGCCAAAATTGATCCCCACTGAAGGCCAAAACAGAAAAGAAGGACCTGCAAACACGCTGGAATGGAGACAACATCAAAGGAATTGCAATTGCAGGAGAAAAATGAAAATTTGGGAAATTTAGTGTCTCTAAGAAAATGGCCCGTGGTTTTATCAGGGTGCAGTGCAAAGGTCCAAAAGGTGCCAAAACTAAGCTCACAGATGTTGCAAAAGCAGGGGAAAAAGTCAAGGAGGAAGACACAACTTAGGGGGCAAGATGTGAGTGACATGGCATGAATAATTATAATAATGAAAAAAAAAGAAAAGAAAAAATATTTCCCAAAGTCAAAGCCATCAAAATGCAGGCAGGCCCTACGCCACCAAGTGCAGGCACATGCAGCAAAGCTTGCCAAAATTGATCCCCACTGAAGGCCAAAACAGAAAAGAAGGACCTACAAACACGCTGGAATGGAGACAACATCAAAGGAATTGCAATTGGAGGAGAAAAAAAGAAAATTTGGGAAATTTAGTGACTCTAAGAAAATGGCCCGTGGTTTTACCAGGTGCAGTGCAAAGGACCAAAAGGTGCCAAAACTAAGCTCACAGATGTTGCAAAAGCAGGGGAAAAAGTCAAGGAGGAAGACAGAACTTAGGGGGCAAGATATGAGGGACATGGCATGAACACTTCAGAAAACAACCAAAAAAAGAAAAAAATCTTTCCCAAAGTCAAAGCCATCAAAAGGCATGGCCTGCCATCAAGTGCAGGGACATGCACCAAATATTCCTCTATTGGTCCCCATTGAAATCGCAAGATTCCTTTTCCCTTCCCGAAAGGAAATGAAATTTCCTTTCGGGAAGGGAAAAGGAATCTTGCGGATCCCAAAAGAAAGGCTTACAAACACTCTGGAAAGGAGATAGGTTCAAATGAAATGCAATTGAAAAAAGCAGAAAAATCGGGAATTTTAGTCACTTCAAAAAATAGGCTGTGAGGAAATCAGCTGCATTGCAAAGGACCAAAAGGTGCCAAAAAAAAGCTCACAAATGTTGCAAAAGCAGGGGAAAAAGTCAAGGAGGAAGACACAACTTAGGGGGCAAGATGTGAGGGACATGGCATGAATACTTAAAATAAAAAAGAAAAAAAAAAGAAAAAATCTTTCCCAAAGTCAAAGCCATCAAAATGCAGGCAGGCCATACGCCACCAAGGGCAGGCACATGCAGCAAAGCTTGCCAAAATTGATCCCCACTGAAGGCCAAAACAGAAAAGAAGGACCTACAAACACGCTGGAAAGGAGTCAACATCAAAGGAATTGCAATTGGAGGAGAGAAAAAAAGAAAATTTGGGAAATTTATTGACTCTAAGAAAATGGCCTGGCAGTATATCATGTGCAGTGCAAAGGACCAAAAGGTGCAAAAACTAAGCTCACAGATGTTGCAAAAGCAGGGGGAAAAAGTCAAGGAGGAAGACAGAACATAGGGGTCAAGATGTGAGGGGACATGCATGAATACTTAAAACAAAAAAGAAAAGAAAAAGAAAAAATCTTTCCCAAAGTCAAAGCCATCAAAATGCAGGCAGGCCATACGCCACCAAAGGCAGGCACATGCAGCAAAGCTTGCCAAAATTGATCCCCACTGAAGGCCAAAACAGAAAAGAAGGACCTACAAACACGCTGGAAAGGAGTCAACATCAAAGGAATTGCAATTGGAGGAGAAAAAAAGAAAATTTGGGAAATTAAGTGTCTATAAAAAATGGCCTGGGTTTATATAAGGTGCAGTGCAAAGGACCAAAGATGCCAAAACTAAGCTCACAGATGTTGCAAAAGCAGGGGAAAAAGTCAAGGAGGAAGACAAAACTTAGGGAACAAGATGTGAGGGACATGGCATGAATACTTAAAACAAAAAAGAAAAAAAAAAGAAAAAATCTTTCCCAAAGTCAAAGCCATCAAAATGCAGGCAGGCCATACGCCACCAGAGGGCAGGCACATGCAGCAAAGCTTGCCAAAATTGATCCCCACTGAAGGCCAAAACAGAAAAGAAGGACCTACAAACACGCTGGAAAGGAGTCAACATCAAAGGAATTGCAATTGGAGGAGAAAAAAAGAAAATTTGGGAAATTTAGTGACTCTAAGAAAATGGCCTGGCAGTATATCATGTGCAGTACAAAGGACCAAAAGGTGCCAAAACTAAGCTCACAGATGTTGCAAAAGCAGGGGAAAAAGTCAAGGAGGAAGACAGAACTTAGGGGGCAAGATATGAGGGACATGGCATGAACACTTCAGAAAACAACCAAAAAAAGAAAAAAATCTTTCCCAAAGTCAAAGCCATCAAAATGCAGGCAGGCCATACGCCAGCAAGTGCAGGCACATGCAGCAAAGCTTGCCAAAATTGATCCCCACTGAAGGCCAAAACAGAAAAGAAGGACCTACAAACACGCTGGAATGGAGACAACATCAAAGGAATTGCAATTGCAGGAGAGAAATGAAAATTTGGGAAATTTAGTGACTCTAAGAAAATGGCCCGTGGTTTTATCAGATGCAGTGCAAAGGACCAAAAGGTGCCAAAACTAAGCTCACAGATGTTGCAAAAGCAGGGGAAAAAGTCAAGGAGGAAGACACAACTTAGGGGGCAAGATGTGAGGGACATGGCATGAATATTTAAAATAATAAAAAAAAAGAAAAGAAAAAATCTTTCCCAAAGTCAAAGCCATCAAAATGCAGGCAGGCCATACGCCACCAAGGGCAGGCACATGCAGCAAAGCTTGCCAAAATTGATCCCCACTGAAGGCCAAAACAGAAAAGAAGGACCTACAAACACGCTGGAATGGAGACAACATCAAAGGAATTGCAATTGGAGGAGAAAAAAAGAAAATTTGGGAAATTTAGTGACTCTAAGAAAATGGCCTGGCAGTATATCATGTGCAGTGCAAAGGACCAAAGATGCCAAAACTAAGCTCACAGATGTTGCAAAAGCAGGGGAAAAAGTCAAGGAGGAAGAGAGAACTTAGGGGGCAAGATATGAGGGACATGGCATGAACACTTCAGAAAACAACCAAAAAAAGAAAAAAATCTTTCCCAAAGTCAAAGCCATCAAAAGGCATGGCCTGCCATCAAGTGCAGGGACATGCACCAAAGATTCCTCTATTGGTCCCCATTGAAATCGCAAGATTCCTTTTCTCTTCCCGAAAGGAAATGAAATTTCCTTTCGGGAAGGGAAAAGGAATCTTGCGGATCCCAAAAGAAAGGCTTACAAACACTCTGGAAAGGAGATAGGTTCAAATGAAATGCAATTGAAAAAAGCAGAAAATCGGGAATTTTAGTCTCTTCAAAAAATAGGCTGTGAGGAAATCAGCTGCATTGCAAAGGACCAAAAGGTGCCAAAAAAAAGCTCACAAATGTTGCAAAAGCAGGGGAAAAAGTCAAGGAGGAAGACACAACTTAGGGGGCAAGATGTGAGGGACATGTCATGAATACTTAAAACAAAAAAGAAAAAAAAAAGAAAAAATCTTTCCCAAAGTCAAAGCCATCAAAATGCAGGCAGGCCATACGCCACCAAGGGCAGGCACATGCAGCAAAGCTTGCCAAAATTGATCCCCACTGAAGGCCAAAACAGAAAAGAAGGACCTACAAACACGCTGGAAAGGAGTCAACATCAAAGGAATTGCAATTGGAGGAGAAAAAAAGAAAATTTGGGAAATTTATTGACTCTAAGAAAATGGCCTGGCAGTATATCATGTGCAGTGCAAAGGACCAAAAGATGCCAAAACTAAGCTCACAGATGTTGCAAAAGCAGGGGAAAAAGTCAAGGAGGAAGACAGAACATAGGGGTCAAGATGTGAGGGACATGCATGAATACTTAAAACAAAAAAGAAAAAGAAAAAATCTTTCCCAAAGTCAAAGCCATCAAAATGCAGGCAGGCCATACGCCACCAAAGGCAGGCACATGCAGCAAAGCTTGCCAAAATTGATCCCCACTGAAGGCCAAAACAGAAAAGAAGGACCTACAAACACGCTGGAAAGGAGTCAACATCAAAGGAATTGCAATTGGAGGAGAAAAAAAGAAAATTTGGGAAATTTAGTGACTCTAAGAAAATGGCCTGGCAGTATATCATGTGCAGTGCAAAGGACCAAAAGTTGCCAAAACTAAGCTCACAGATGTTGCAAAAGCAGGGGAAAAAGTCAAGGAGGAAGACAGAACATAGGGGGCAAGATATGAGGGACATGGCATGAACACTTCAGAAAACAACCAAAAAAAGAAAAAAATCTTTCCCAAAGTCAAAGCCATCAAAATGCAGGCAGGCCATACGCCAGCAAGTGCAGGCACATGCAGCAAAGCTTGCCAAAATTGATCCCCACTGAAGGCCAAAACAGAAAAGAAGGACCTACAAACACGCTGGAATGGAGACAACATCAAAGGAATTGCAATTGCAGGAGAAAAATGAAAATTTGGGAAATTTAGTGACTCTAAGAAAATGGCCCGTGGTTTTATCAGATGCAGTGCAAAGGACCAAAAGGTGCCAAAACTAAGCTCACAGATGTTGCAAAAGCAGTGGAAAAAGTCAAGGAGGAAGACACAACTTAGGGGGCAAGATGTGAGGGACATGGCATGAATATTTAAATTAATAAAAAAAAAGAAAAGAAAAAATCTTTCCCAAAGTCAAAGCCATCAAAATGCAGGCAGGCCATACGCCACCAAGGGCAGGCACATGCAGCAAAGCTTGCCAAAATTGATCCCCACTGAAGGCCAAAACAGAAAAGAAGGACCTACAAACACGCTGGAATGGAGACAACATCAAAGGAATTGCAATTGGAGGAGAAAAAAAGAAAATTTGGGAAATTTAGTGACTCTAAGAAAATGGCCTGGCAGTATATCATGTGCAGTGCAAAGGACCAAAGATGCTAAAACTAAGCTCACAGATGTTGCAAAAGCAGGGGAAAAAGTCAAGGAGGAAGACAGAACTTAGGGGGCAAGATATGAGGGACATGGCATGAACACTTCAGAAAAAAACCAAAAAAAGAAAAAAATCTTTCCCAAAGTCAAAGCCATCAAAAGGCATGGCCTGCCATCAAGTGCAGGGACATGCACCAAAGATTCCTCTATTGGTCCCCATTGAAATCGCAAGATTCCTTTTCTCTTCCCGAAAGGAAATGAAATTTCCTTTCGGGAAGGGAAAAGGAATCTTGCGGATCCCAAAAGAAAGGCTTACAAACACTCTGGAAAGGAGATAGGTTCAAATGAAATGCAATTGAAAAAAGCAGAAAATCGGGAATTTTAGTCTCTTCAAAAAATAGGCTGTGAGGAAATCAGCTGCATTGCAAAGGACCAAAAGGTGCCAAAAAAAAGCTCACAAATGTTGCAAAAGCAGGGCAAAAAGTCAAGGAGGAAGACACAACTTAGGGGGCAAGATGTGAGGGACATGGCATGAATACTTAAAATAAAAAAGAAAAAAAAAAGAAAAAATCTTTCCCAAAGTCAAAGCCATCAAAATGCAGGCAGGCCATACGCCACCAAGGGCAGGCACATGCAGCAAAGCTTGCCAAAATTGATCCCCACTGAAGGCCAAAACAGAAAAGAAGGACCTACAAACACGCTGGAAAGGAGTCAACATCAAAGGAATTGCAATTGGAGGAGAAAAAAAGAAAATTTGGGAAATTTATTGACTCTAAGAAAATGGCCTGGCAGTATATCATGTGCAGTGCAAAGGACCAAAAGATGCCAAAACTAAGCTCACAGATGTTGCAAAAGCAGGGGAAAAAGTCAAGGAGGAAGACACAACTTAGGGGGCAAGATGTGAGGGACATGGCATGAATACTTAAAATAAAAAAGAAAAAAAAAAGAAAAAATCTTTCCCAAAGTCAAAGCCATCAAAATGCAGGCAGGCCATACGCCACCAAAGGCAGGCACATGCAGCAAAGCTTGCCAAAATTGATCCCCACTGAAGGCCAAAACAGAAAAGAAGGACCTACAAACACGCTGGAAAGGAGTCAACATCAAAGGAATTGCAATTGGAGGAGAAAAAATGAAAATTTGGGAAATTTAGTGTCTATAAGAAAATGGCCTGGGTTTATATCAGGTGCAGTGCAAAGGACCAAAAGGTGCCAAAACTAAGCTCACAGATGTTGCAAAAGCAGGGGAAAAAGTCAAGGAGGAAGACACAACTTAGGGAGCAAGATGTGAGGGACATGGCATGAATACTTAAAACAAAAAAGAAAAAAAAAAGAAAAAATCTTTCCCAAAGTCAAAGCCATCAAAATGCAGGCAGGCCATACGCCAGCAAGGGCAGGCACATGCAGCAAAGCTTGCCAAAATTGATCCCCACTGAAGGCCAAAACAGAAAAGAAGGACCTACAAACGCGCTGGAAAGGAGTCAACATCAAAGGAATTGCAATTGGAGGAGAAAAAAAGAAAATTTGGGAAATTTAGTGACTCTAAGAAAATGGCCTGGCAGTATATCATGTGCAGTGCAAAGGACCAAAGATGCCAAAACTAAGCTCACAGATGTTGCAAAAGCAGGGGAAAAAGTCAAGGAGGAAGAGAGAACTTAGGGGGCAAGATATGAGGGACATGGCATGAACACTTCAGAAAAAAACCAAAAAAAGAAAAAAATCTTTCCCAAAGTCAAAGCCATCAAAAGGCATGGCCTGCCATCAAGTGCAGGGACATGCACCAAAAATTCCTCTATTGGTCCCCATTGAAATCGCAAGATTCCTTTTCCCTTCCGGAAAGGAAATGAAATTTCCTTTCGGGAAGGGAAAAGGAATCTTGCGGATCCCAAAAGAAAGGCTTACAAACACTCTGGAAAGGAGATAGGTTCAAATGAAATGCAATTGAAAAAAGCAGAAAATCGGGAATTTTAGTCTCTTAAAAAATAGGCTGTGAGGAAATCAGCTGCATTGCAAAGGACCAAAAGGTGCCAAAACTAAGCTCACAGATGTTGCAAAAGCAGGGGAAAAAGTCAAGGAGGAAGACACAACTTAGGGGGCAAGACGTGAGGGACATGGCATGAATACTTAAAATAAAAAAGAAAAAAAAAAAAGAAAAAATCTTTCCCAAAGTCAAAGCCATCAAAATGCAGGCAGGCCATACGCCAGCAAGTGCAGGCACATGCAGCAAAGCTTGCCAAAATTGATCCCCACTGAAGGCCAAAACAGAAAAGAAGGACCTACAAACACGCTGGAAAGGAGTCAACATCAAAGGAATTGCAATAGGAGGAGAAAAAAAGAAAATTTGGGAAATTTAGTGACTCTAAGAAAATGGCCTGGCAGTATATCATGTGCAGTGCAAAGGACCAAAAGATGCCAAAACTAAGCTCACAGATGTTGCAAAAGCAGGGGAAAAAGTCAAGGAGGAAGACACAACTTAGGGGGCAAGATGTGAGGGACATGGCATGAATACTTACAATAATAAAAAAAAAAATAGAAAAAATCTTTCCCAAAGTCAAAGCCATCAAAATGCAGGCAGGCCATACGCCAGCAAGGGCAGGCACATGCAGCAAAGCTTGCCAAAATTGATCCCCACTGAAGGCCAAAACAGAAAATAAGGACCTACAAACACGCTGGAATGGAGACAACATCAAGGAATTGCAATTGGAGGAGAAAAAAAGAAAATTTGGGAAATTTAGTGACTCTAAGAAAATGGCCTGGCAGTATATCATGTGCAGTGCAAAGGACCAAAGATGTCAAAACTAAGCTCACAGATGTTGCAAAAGCAGGGGAAAAAGTCAAGGAGGAAGACAGAACTTAGGGGGCAAGATATGAGGGACATGGCATGAACACTTCAGAAAACAACCAAAAAAAGAAAAAAATCTTTCCCAAAGTCAAAGCCATCAAAAGGCATGGCCTGCCATCAAGTGCAGGGACATGCACCAAAGATTCCTCTATTGGTCCCCATTGAAATCGCAAGATTCCTTTTCTCTTCCCGAAAGGAAATGAAATTTCCTTTCGGGAAGGGAAAAGGAATCTTGCGGATCCCAAAAGAAAGGCTTACAAACACTCTGGAAAGGAGATAGGTTCAAATGAAATGCAATTGAAAAAAGCAGAAAATCGGGAATTTTAGTCTCTTAAAAAATAGGCTGTGAGGAAATCAGCTGCATTGCAAAGGACCAAAAGGTGCCAAAACTAAGCTCACAGATGTTGCAAAAGCAGGGGAAAAAGTCAAGGAGGAAGACACAACTTAGGGGGCAAGATGTGAGGGACATGGCATAAATATTTAAAATAATAAAAAAAAAGAAAAGAAAAAATCTTTCCCAAAGTCAAAGCCATCAAAATGCAGGCAGGCCATACGCCAGCAAGGGCAGGCACATGCAGCAAAGCTTGCCAAAATTGATCCCCACTGAAGGCCAAAACAGAAAAGAAGGACCTACAAACACGCTGGAATGGAGACAACATCAAAGGAATTGCAATTGGAGGAGAAAAAAAGAAAATTTGGGAAATTTAGTGACTCTAAGAAAATGGCCTGGCAGTATATCATGTGCAGTGCAAAGGACCAAAGATGCCAAAACTAAGCTCACAGATGTTGCAAAAGCAGGGGAAAAAGTCAAGGAGGAAGACAGAACTTAGGGGGCAAGATATGAGGGAAATGGCATGAACACTTCAGAAAACAACCAAAAAAAGAAAAAAATCTTTCTCAAAGTCAAAGCCATCAAAAGGCATGGCCTGCCATCAAGTGCAGGGACATGCACCAAAGATTCCTCTATTGGTCCCCATTGAAATCGCAAGATTCCTTTTCTCTTCCCGAAAGGAAATGAAATTTCCTTTCGGGAAGGGAAAAGGAATCTTGCGGATCCCAAAAGAAAGGCTTACAAACACTCTGGAAAGGAGATAGGTTCAAATGAAATGCAATTGAAAAAAGCAGAAAATCGGGAATTTTAGTCTCTTCAAAAAATAGGCTGTGAGGAAATCAGCTGCATTGCAAAGGACCAAAAGGTGCCAAAAAAAAGCTCACAAATGTTGCAAAAGCAGGGGAAAAAGTCAAGGAGGAAGACACAACTTAGGGGGCAAGATGTGAGGGACATGTCATGAATACTTAAAACAAAAAAGAAAAAAAAAAGAAAAAATCTTTCCCAAAGTCAAAGCCATCAAAATGCAGGCAGGCCATACGCCACCAAGGGCAGGCACATGCAGCAAAGCTTGCCAAAATTGATCCCCACTGAAGGCCAAAACAGAAAAGAAGGACCTACAAACACGCTGGAAAGGAGTCAACATCAAAGGAATTGCAATTGGAGGAGAAAAAAAGAAAATTTGGGAAATTTATTGACTCTAAGAAAATGGCCTGGCAGTATATCATGTGCAGTGCAAAGGACCAAAAGATGCCAAAACTAAGCTCACAGATGTTGCAAAAGCAGGGGAAAAAGTCAAGGAGGAAGACAGAACATAGGGGTCAAGATGTGAGGGACATGCATGAATACTTAAAACAAAAAAGAAAAAGAAAAAATCTTTCCCAAAGTCAAAGCCATCAAAATGCAGGCAGGCCATACGCCACCAAAGGCAGGCACATGCAGCAAAGCTTGCCAAAATTGATCCCCACTGAAGGCCAAAACAGAAAAGAAGGACCTACAAACACGCTGGAAAGGAGTCAACATCAAAGGAATTGCAATTGCAGGAGAAAAAAAGAAAATTTGGGAAATTTATTGACTCTAAGAAAATGGCCTGGCAGTATATCATGTGCAGTGCAAAGGACCAAAAGATGCCAAAACTAAGCTCACAGATGTTGCAAAAGCAGGGGAAAAAGTCAAGGAGGAAGACACAACTTAGGGGGCAAGATGTGAGGGACATGCATGAATACTTAAAATAAAAAAGAAAAAAAAAAGAAAAAATCTTTCCCAAAGTCAAAGCCATCAAAATGCAGGCAGGCCATACGCCACCAAGGGCAGGCACATGCAGCAAAGCTTGCCAAAATTGATCCCCACTGAAGGCCAAAACAGAAAAGAAGGACCTACAAACACGCTGGAAAGGAGTCAACATCAAAGGAATTGCAATTGGAGGAGAAAAAAAGAAAATTTGGGAAATTTAGTGTCTATAAGAAAATGGCCTGGGTTTATATCAGGTGCAGTGCAAAGGACCAAAAGGTGCCAAAACTAAGCTCACAGATGTTGCAAAAGCAGGGGAAAAAGTCAAGGAGGAAGACACAACTTAGGGAGCAAGATGTGAGGGACATGGCATGAATACTTAAAACAAAAAAGAAAAAAAAAAGAAAAAATCTTTCCCAAAGTCAAAGCCATCAAAATGCAGGCAGGCCATACGCCACCAAGGGCAGGCACATGCAGCAAAGCTTGCCAAAATTGATCCCCACTGAAGGCCAAAACAGAAAAGAAGGACCTACAAACGCGCTGGAAAGGAGTCAACATCAAAGGAATTGCAATTGGAGGAGAAAAAAAGAAAATTTGGGAAATTTATTGACTCTAAGAAAATGGCCTGGCAGTATATCATGTGCAGTGCAAAGGACCAAAGATGCCAAAACTAAGCTCACAGATGTTGCAAAAGCAGGGGAAAAAGTCAAGGAGGAAGAGAGAACTTAGGGGGCAAGATATGAGGGACATGGCATGAACACTTCAGAAAAAAACCAAAAAAAGAAAAAAATCTTTCCCAAAGTCAAAGCCATCAAAAGGCATGGCCTGCCATCAAGTGCAGGGACATGCACCAAAAATTCCTCTATTGGTCCCCATTGAAATCGCAAGATTCCTTTTCCCTTCCGGAAAGGAAATGAAATTTCCTTTCGGGAAGGGAAAAGGAATCTTGCGGATCCCAAAAGAAAGGCTTACAAACACTCTGGAAAGGAGATAGGTTCAAATGAAATGCAATTGAAAAAAGCAGAAAATCGGGAATTTTAGTCTCTTAAAAAATAGGCTGTGAGGAAATCAGCTGCATTGCAAAGGACCAAAAGGTGCCAAAAAAAAGCTCACAGATGTTGCAAAAGCAGGGGAAAAAGTCAAGGAGGAAGACACAACTTAGGGGGCAAGACGTGAGGGACATGGCATGAATACTTAAAATAAAAAAGAAAAAAAAAAAAGAAAAAATCTTTCCCAAAGTCAAAGCCATCAAAATGCAGGCAGGCCATACGCCACCAAGGGCAGGCACATGCAGCAAAGCTTGCCAAAATTGATCCCCACTGAAGGCCAAAACAGAAAAGAAGGACCTACAAACACGCTGGAAAGGAGTCAACATCAAAGGAATTGCAATAGGAGGAGAAAAAAAGAAAATTTGGGAAATTTAGTGACTCTAAGAAAATGGCCTGGCAGTATATCATGTGCAGTGCAAAGGACCAAAAGATGCCAAAACTAAGCTCACAGATGTTGCAAAAGCAGGGGAAAAAGTCAAGGAGGAAGACACAACTTAGGGGGCAAGATGTGAGGGACATGGCATGAATACTTACAATAATAAAAAAAAAAATAGAAAAAATCTTTCCCAAAGTCAAAGCCATCAAAATGCAGGCAGGCCATACGCCAGCAAGTGCAGGCACATGCAGCAAAGTTTGCCAAAATTGATCCCCACTGAAGGCCAAAACAGAAATGAATGACCTACAAACACGCTGGAATGGAGACAACATCAAAGGAATTGCAATTGCAGGAGAAAAATGAAAATTTGGGAAATTTAGTGACTCTAAGAAAATGGCCCGTGGTTTTATCAGATGCAGTGCAAAGGACCAAAAGGTGCCAAAACTAAGCTCACAGATGTTGCAAAAGCAGTGGAAAAAGTCAAGGAGGAAGACACAACTTAGGGGGCAAGATGTGAGGGACATGGCATGAATATTTAAAATAATAAAAAAAAAGAAAAGAAAAAATCTTTCCCAAAGTCAAAGCCATCAAAATGCAGGCAGGCCATACGCCACCAAGGGCAGGCACATGCAGCAAAGCTTGCCAAAATTGATCCCCACTGAAGGCCAAAACAGAAAAGAAGGACCTACAAACACGCTGGAATGGAGACAACATCAAAGGAATTGCAATTGGAGGAGAAAAAAAGAAAATTTGGGAAATTTAGTGACTCTAAGAAAATGGCCTGGCAGTATATCATGTGCAGTACAAAGGACCAAAGATGCCAAAACTAAGCTCACAGATGTTGCAAAAGCAGGGGAAAAAGAGGAAGACAGAACTTAGGGGGCAAGATATGAGGGACATGGCATGAACACTTCAGAAAACAACCAAAAAAAGAAAAAAATCTTTCCCAAAGTCAAAGCCATCAAAAGGCATGGCCTGCCATCAAGTGCAGGGACATGCACCAAAGATTCCTCTATTGGTCCCCATTGAAATCGCAAGATTCCTTTTCTCTTCCCGAAAGGAAATGAAATTTCCTTTCGGGAAGGGAAAAGGAATCTTGCGGATCCCAAAAGAAAGGCTTACAAACACTCTGGAAAGGAGATAGGTTCAAATGAAATGCAATTGAAAAAAGCAGAAAATCGGGAATTTTAGTCTCTTCAAAAATAGGCTGTGAGGAAATCAGCTGCATTGCAAAGGACCAAAAGGTGCCAAAAAAAAGCTCACAAATGTTGCAAAAGTAGGGGAAAAAGTCAAGGAGGAAGACACAACTTAGGGGGCAAGATGTGAGGGACATGGCATGAATACTTAAAATAAAAAAGAAAAAAAAAAGAAAAAATCTTTCCCAAAGTCAAAGCCATCAAAATGCAGGCAGGCCATAAGCCACCAAGGGCAGGCACATGCAGCAAAGCTTGCCAAAATTGATCCCCACTGAAGGCCAAAACAGAAAAGAAGGACCTACAAACACGCTGGAAAGGAGTCAACATCAAAGGAATTGCAATTGGAGGAGAAAAAAAGAAAATTTGGGAAATTTATTGACTCTAAGAAAATGGCCTGGCAGTATATCATGTGCAGTGCAAAGGACCAAAAGATGCCAAAACTAAGCTCACAGATGTTGCAAAAGCAGGGGAAAAAGTCAAGGAGGAAGACACAACTTAGGGGGCAAGATGTGAGCGACATGCATGAATACATAAAATAAAAAAGAAAAAAAAAAGAAGAAATCTTTCCCAAAGTCAAAGCCATCAAAATGCAGGCAGGCCATACGCCACCAAGGGCAGGCACATGCAGCAAAGCTTGCCAAAATTGATCCCCACTGAAGGCCAAAACAGAAAAGAAGGACCTACAAACACGCTGGAAAGGAGTCAACATCAAAGGAATTGCAATTGGAGGAGAAAAAAAGAAAATTTGGGAAATTTAGTGTCTATAAGAAAATGGCCTGGGTTTATATCAGGTGCAGTGCAAAGGACCAAAAGGTGCCAAAACTAAGCTCACAGATGTTGCAAAAGCAGGGGAAAAAGTCAAGGAGGAAGACACAACTTAGGGAGCAAGATGTGAGGGACATGGCATGAATACTTAAAACAAAAAAGAAAAAAAAAAGAAAAAATCTTTCCCAAAGTCAAAGCCATCAAAATGCAGGCAGGCCATACGCCACCAAGGGCAGGCACATGCAGCAAAGCTTGCCAAAATTGATCCCCACTGAAGGCCAAAACAGAAAAGAAGGACCTACAAACGCGCTGGAAAGGAGTCAACATCAAAGGAATTGCAATTGGAGGAGAAAAAAAGAAAATTTGGGAAATTTAGTGACTCTAAGAAAATGGCCTGGCAGTATATCATGTGCAGTGCAAAGGACCAAAGATGCCAAAACTAAGCTCACAGATGTTGCAAAAGCAGGGGAAAAAGTCAAGGAGGAAGACAGAACTTAGGGGGCAAGATATGAGGGACATGGCATGAACACTTCAGAAAAAAACCAAAAAAAGAAAAAAATCTTTCCCAAAGTCAAAGCCATCAAAAGGCATGGCCTGCCATCAAGTGCAGGGACATGCACCAAAAATTCCTCTATTGGTCCCCATTGAAATCGCAAGATTCCTTTTCCCTTCCGGAAAGGAAATGAAATTTCCTTTCGGGAAGGGAAAAGGAATCTTGCGGATCCCAAAAGAAAGGCTTACAAACACTCTGGAAAGGAGATAGGTTCAAATGAAATGCAATTGAAAAAAGCAGAAAATCGGGAATTTTAGTCTCTTAAAAAATAGGCTGTGAGGAAATCAGCTGCATTGCAAAGGACCAAAAGGTGCCAAAAAAAAGCTCACAGATGTTGCAAAAGCAGGGGAAAAAGTCAAGGAGGAAGACACAACTTAGGGGGCAAGACGTGAGGGACATGGCATGAATACTTAAAATAAAAAAGAAAAAAAAAAAAGAAAAAATCTTTCCCAAAGTCAAAGCCATCAAAATGCAGGCAGGCCATACGCCACCAAGGGCAGGCACATGCAGCAAAGCTTGCCAAAATTGATCCCCACTGAAGGCCAAAACAGAAAAGAAGGACCTACAAACACGCTGGAAAGGAGTCAACATCAAAGGAATTGCAATAGGAGGAGAAAAAAAGAAAATTTGGGAAATTTAGTGACTCTAAGAAAATGGCCTGGCAGTATATCATGTGCAGTGCAAAGGACCAAAAGATGCCAAAACTAAGCTCACAGATGTTGCAAAAGCAGGGGAAAAAGTCAAGGAGGAAGACAGAACTTAGGGGTCAAGATGTGAGGGACATGGCATGAATACTTAAAACAAAAAAGAAAAGAAAAAGAAAAAATCTTTCCCAAAGTCAAAGCCATCAAAATGCAGGCAGGCCATACGCCACCAAGGGCAGGCACATGCAGCAAAGCTTGCCAAAATTGATCCCCACTGAAGGCCAAAACAGAAAAGAAGGACCTGCAAACACGCTGGAATGGAGACAACATCAAAGGAATTGCAATTGCAGGAGAAAAATGAAAATTTGGGAAATTTAGTGTCTCTAAGAAAATGGCCCGTGGTATTATCAGGTGCAGTGCAAAGGACCAAAAGGTGCCAAAACTAAGCTCACAGATGTTGCAAAAGCAGGGGAAAAAGTCAAGGAGGAAGACACAACTTAGGGGGCAAGATGTGAGGGACATGGCATGAATACTTAAAATAATGAAAAAAAAAGAAAAGAAAAAATCTTTCCCAAAGTCAAAGCCATCAAAATGCAGGCAGGCCATACGCCACCAAGGGCAGGCACATGCAGCAAAGCTTGCCAAAATTGATCCCCACTGTAGGCCAATAGAGAAAAGAAGGACCTACAAACACGCTGGAATGGAGACAACATCAAAGGAATTGCAATTAGAGGAGAAAAAATGAAAATTTGGGAAATTTAGTGACTCTGAGAAAATGGCCCGTGGTTTTACCAGGTAGAGTGCAAAGGACCAAAAGGTGCCAAAACTAAGCTCACAGATGTTGCAAAAGCAGGGGAAAAAGTCAAGGAGGAAGACACAACTTAGGGGGCAAGATGTGAGGGACATGGCATGAATACTTTAAATAAAAAAGAAAAAAAAAATCTTTCCCAAAGTCAAAGCCATCAAAATGCAGGCAGGCCATACGCCACCAAGGGCAGGCACATGCAGCAAAGCTTGCCAAAATTGATCCCCACTGAAGGCCAAAACAGAAAAGAAGGACCTACAAACACGCTGGAAAGGAGTCAACATCAAAGGAATTGCAATAGGAGGAGAAAAAAAGAAAATTTTGGAAATTTAGTGACTCTAAGAAAATGGCCTGGCAGTATATCATGTGCAGTGCAAAGGACCAAAAGATGCCAAAAC
The DNA here is from genome assembly GCA_021963965.1 of Artemisiospiza belli. Lineage (NCBI taxonomy): Eukaryota > Metazoa > Chordata > Aves > Passeriformes > Passerellidae > Artemisiospiza > Artemisiospiza belli. Next base: position 77,283 of record JAKDEW010000892.1, on the reverse strand, counting down.
TAAGCTCACAGATGTTGCAAAAGCAGGGGAAAAAGTCAAGGAGGAAGACAGAACTTAGGGGGCAAGATGTGAGGGACATGGCATGAATACTTAAAATAATGAAAAAAAAAGAAAAGAAAAAGTCTTTCCCAAAGTCAAAGCCATCAAAATGCAGGCAGGCCATACGCCAGCAAGGGCAGGCACATGCAGCAAAGCTTGCCAAAATTGATCCCCACTGAAGGCCAAAACAGAAAAGAAGGACCTACAAACACGCTGGAAAGGAGTCAACATCAAAGGAATTGCAATAAGAGGAGAAAAAAAGAAAATTTTGGAAATTTAGTGACTCTAAGAAAATGGCCTGGCAGTATATCATGTGCAGTGCAAAGGACCAAAAGATGCCAAAACTAAGCTCACAGATGTTGCAAAAGCAGGGGAAAAAGTCAAGGAGGAAGACAGAACTTAGGGGTCAAGATGTGAGGGACATGGCATGAATACTTAAAACAAAAAAGAAAAGAAAAAGAAAAAACCTTTCCCAAAGTCAAAGCCATCAAAATGCAGGCAGGCCATACGCCACCGAGGGCAGGCACATGCAGCAAAGCTTGCCAAAATTGATCCCCACTCAAGGCCAAAACAGAAAAGAAGGACCTACAAACACGCTGGAAAGGAGTCAACATCAAAGGAATTGCAATTGGAGGAGAAAAAATGAAAATTTGGGAAATTTAGTGACTCTAAGAAAATGGCCCGTGATTTTACAAGGTGCAGTGCAAAGGACCAAAAGGTGCCAAAACTAAGCTCACAGATGTTGCAAAAGCAGGGGAAAAAGTCAAGGAGGAAGGCACAACTTAGGGGGCAAGATGTGAGGGACATGGCATGAATATTTACAATAATAAAAAAAAAAATAGAAAAAGTCTTTCCCAAAGTCAAAGCCATCAAAATGCAGGCAGGCCATACGCCACCGAGGGCAGGCACATGCAGCAAAGCTTGCCAAAATTGATCCCCACTGAAGGCCAAAACAGAAAAGAAGGTCCTACAAACACGCTGGAATGGAGACAACATCAAAGGAATTGCAATTGGAGGAGAAAAAAAGAAAATTTGGGAAATTTAGTGACTCTAAGAAAATGGCCTGGCAGTATATCATGTGCAGTGCAAAGCACCAAAGATGCCAAAACTAAGCTCACAGATGTTGCAAAAGCAGGGGAAAAAGTCAAGGAGGAAGACAGAACTTAGGGGGCAAGATATGAGGGACATGGCATGAACACTTCAGAAAACAACCAAAAAAAGAAAAAAATCTTTCCCAAAGTCAAAGCCATCAAAATGCATGGCCTGCCATCAAGTACAGGGACATGCACCAAAGATTCCTCTATTGGTCCCCATTGAAATCGCAAGATTCCTTTTCCCTTCCCGAAAGGAAATGAAATTTCCTTTCGGGAAGGGAAAAGGAATCTTGCGGATCCCAAAAGAAAGGCTTACAAACACTCTGGAAAGGAGATAGGTTCAAATGAAATGCAATTGAAAAAAGCAGAAAATCGGGAATTTTAGTCTCTTAAAAAATAGGCTGTGAGGAAATCAGCTGCATTGCAAAGGACCAAAAGGTGCCAAAAAAAAGCTCACAAATGTTGCAAAAGCAGGGGAAAAAGTCAAGGAGGAAGACACAACTTAGGGGGCAAGATGTGAGGGACATGGCATGAATACTTAAAATAAAAAAGAAAAAAAAAAGAAAAAATCTTTCCCAAAGTCAAAGCCATCAAAATGCAGGCAGGCCATACGCCACCAAGGGCAGGCACATGCAGCAAAGCTTGCCAAAATTGATCCCCACTGAAGGCCAAAACAGAAAAGAAGGACCTACAAACACGCTGGAAAGGAGTCAACATCAAAGGAATTGCAATTGGAGGAGAAAAAAACAAAATTTGGGAAATTTAGTGACTCTAAGAAAATGGCCTGGCAGTATATCATGTGCAGTGCAAAGGACCAAAAGATGCCAAAACTAAGCTCACAGATGTTGCAAAAGCAGGGGAAAAAGTCAAGGAGGAAGACAGAACATAGGGGTCAAGATGTGATGGACATGCATGAATACTTAAAACAAAAAAGAAAAAAAAAAGAAAAAATCATTCCCAAAGTCAAAGCCATCAAAATGCAGGCAGGCCATACGCCACCAAAGGCAGGCACATGCAGCAAAGCTTGCCAAAATTGATCCCCACTGAAGGCCAAAACAGAAAAGAAGGACCTACAAACACGCTGGAAAGGAGTCAACATCAAAGGAATTGCAATTGGAGGAGAAAAAAAGAAAATTTGGGAAATTAAGTGTCTATAAGAAAATGGCCTGGGTTTATATCAGGTGCAGTGCAAAGGACCAAAAGGTGCCAAAACTAAGCTCACAGATGTTGCAAAAGCAGGGGAAAAAGTCAAGGAGGAAGACACAACTTAGGGGGCAAGATATGAAGGACATGGCATGAATACTTAAAACAAAAAAGAAAAAAAAAAGAAAAAATCTTTCCCAAAGTCAAAGCCATCAAAATGCAGGCAGGCCATACGCCAGCAAGGGCAGGCACATGCAGCAAAGCTTGCAAAAATTGATCCCCACTGAAGGCCAAAACAGAAAAGAAGGACCTACAAACACGCTGGAAAGGAGTCAACATCAAAGGAATTGCAATTGGAGGAGAAAAATGAAAATTTGGGAAATTTAGTGACTCCAAGAAAATGGCCCGTGGTTTCATCAGGTGCAGTGCAAAGGACCAAAAGATGCCAAAACTAAGCTCACAGATGTTGCAAAAGCAGGGGAAAAAGTCAAGGAGGAAGACACAACTTAGGGGGCAAGATGTGAGGGACATGGCATGAACAATTAAAATAATAAAAAAAAAAAAAAGAAAAAATCTTTCCCAAAGTCAAAGCCATCAAAATGCAGGCAGGCCATACGCCAGCAAGTGCAGGCACTTGCAGCAAAGCTTGCCAAAATTGATCCCCACTGAAGGCCAAAACAGAAAGAAGGACCTACAAACACGCTGGAATGGAGACAACATCAAAGGAATTGCAATTGCAGGAGTAAAAAGAAAATTTGGGAAATTTAGTGACTCTAAGAAAATGGCCCGGGGTTTTATCAGGTGCAGTGCAAAGGAACAAAAGGTGCCAAAACTAAGCTCACAGATGTTGCAAAAGCAGGGGAAAAAGTCAAGGAGGAAGACACAACTTAGGGGGCAAGATATGAGGGACATGGCATGAATACTTAAAATAATAAAAAAAATAAAAAAGAAAAAATCTTTCCCAAAGTCAAAGCCTTCAAAATGCAGGCATGTCATACGCCACCAAGGGCAGGCACATGCAGCAAAGCTTGCCAAAATTGATCCCCACTGAAGGCCAAAACAGAAAAGAAGGACTTGCAAACACGCTGGAATGGAGACAACATCAAAGGAATTGCAATTGGAGGAGAAAAAAAGAAAATTTGGGAAATTTATTGACTCTAAGACAATGGCCTGGCAGTATATCATGTGCAGTGCAAAGGACCAAAAGATGCCAAAACTAAGCTCACAGATGTTGCAAAAGCAGGGGAAAAAGTCAAGGAGGAAGACAGAACTTAGGGGTCAAGATGTGAGGGACATGGCATGAATACTTAAAACAAAAAAGAAAAGAAAAAGAAAAAATCTTTCCCAAAGTCAAAGCCATCAAAATGCAGGCAGGCCATACGCCACCAAGGGCAGGCACATGCAGCAAAGCTTGCCAAAATTGATCCCCACTGAAGGCCAAAACAGAAAAGAAGGACCTACAAACACGCTGGAAAGGAGTCAACATCAAAGGAATTGCAATTGGAGGAGAAAAAAAGAAAATTTTGGAAATTTAGTGACTCTAAGAAAATGGCCTGGCAGTATATCATGTGCAGTGCAAAGGACCAAAAGATGCCAAAACTAAGCTCACAGATGTTGCAAAAGCAGGGGAAAAAGTCAAGGAGGAAGACAGAACTTAGGGGTCAAGATGTGAGGGACATGGCATGAATACTTAAAACAAAAAAGAAAAGAAAAAGAAAAAATCTTTCCCAAAGTCAAAGCCATCAAAATGCAGGCAGGCCATACGCCACCAAGGGCAGGCACATGCAGCAAAGCTTGCCAAAATTGATCCCCACTGAAGGCCAAAACAGAAAAGAAGGACCTACAAACACGCTGGAAAGGAGTCAACATCAAAGGAATTGCAATTGGAGGAGAAAAAATGAAAATTTGGGACATTAAGTGTCTATAAGAAAATGGCCTGGGTTTATATCAGGTGCAGTGCAAAGGACCAAAAGGTGCCAAAACTAAGCTCACAGATGTTGCAAAAGCAGGGGAAAAAGTCAAGGAGGAAGACACAACTTAGGGGGCAAGATATGAAGTACATGGCATGAATACTTAAAACAAAAAAGAAAAAAAAAAAGAAAAAATCTTTCCCAAAGTCAAAGCCATCAAAATGCAGGCAGGCCATACGCCAGCAAGTGCAGGCACATGCAGCAAAGCTTGCCAAAATTCATCCCCACTGAAGGCCCAAACAGAAAAGAAGGACCTACAAACACGCTGGAATGGAGACAACATCAAAGGAATTGCAATTGGAGGAGAAAAAAAGAAAATTTGGGAAATTTAGTGACTCTAAGAAAATGGCCTGGCAGTATATCATGTGCAGTGCAAAGGACCAAAGATGCCAAAACTAAGCTCACAGATGTTGCAAAAGCAGGGGAAAAAGTCAAGGAGGAAGACAGAACTTAGGGGGCAAGATATGAGGGACATGGCATGAACACTTCAGAAAACAACCAAAAAAAGAAAAATATCTTTCCCAAAGTCAAAGCCATCAAAAGGCATGGCCTGCCATCAAGTGCAGGGACATGCACCAAAGATTCCTCTATTGGTCCCCATTGAAATCGCAAGATTCCTTTTCCCTTCCCGAAATGAAATTTCATTTCCTTTCGGGAAGGGAAATGGAATCTTGCGAATCCCAAAAGAAAGGCTTACAAACACTCTGGAAAGGAGATAGGTTCAAATGAAATGCATTTGAAAAAAGCAGATAATTGGGAATTTTAGTCTCTTAAAAAATAGGCTGTGAGGAAATCAGCTGCATTGCAAAGGACCAAAAGGTGCCAAAAAAAAGCTCACAAATGTTGCAAAAGCAGGGGAAAAAGTCAAGGAGGAAGACACAACTTAGGGGGCAAGATGTGAGGGACATGCATGAATACTTAAAACAAAAAAGAAAAAAAAAAGAAAAAATCTTTCCCAAAGTCAAAGCCATCAAAATGCAGGCAGGCCATACGCCACCAAAGGAAGGCACATGCAGCAAAGCTTGCCAAAATTGATCCCCACTGAAGGCCAAAACAGAAAAGAAGGACCTACAAACACGCTGGAAAGGAGTCAACATCAAAGGAATTGCAATTGGAGGAGAAAAAAAGAAAATTTGGGAAATTAAGTGTCTATAAGAAAATGGCCTGGGTTTATATCAGGTGCAGTGCAAAGGACCAAAAGGTGCCAAAACTAAGCTCACAGATGTTGCAAAAGCAGGGGAAAAAAGTCAAGGAGGAAGACACAACTTAGGGGGCAAGATATGAAGGCCATGGCATGAATACTTAAAACAAAAAAGAAAAAAAAAAGAAAAAATCTTTCCCAAAGTCAAAGCCATCAAAATGCAGGCAGGCCATACGCCAGCAAGGGCAGGCACATGCAGCAAAGCTTGCCAAAATTGATCCCCACTGAAGGCCAAAACAGAAAAGAAGGACCTACAAACACGCTGGAAAGGAGTCAACATCAAAGGAATTGCAATTGCAGGAGAAAAATGAAAATTTGGGAAATTTAGTGACTCTAAGAAAATGGCCCGTGGTTTAATCAGGTGCAGTGCAAAGGACCAAAAGGTGCCAAAACTAAGCTCACAGATGTTGCAAAAGCAGGGGAAAAAGTCAAGGAGGAAGACACAACTTAGGGGGCAAGATATGACGGACATGGCATTAATACTTAAAATATTAAAAAAAAAAAAAAAAAAAAAAATCATTCCCAAAGTCAAAGCCATCAAAATGCAGGCAGGCCATACGCCACCAAGGGCAGGCACATGCAGCAAAGCTTGCCAAAATTGATCCCCACTAAAGGCCAAAACAGAAAAGAAGGACCTACAAACACGCTGGAAAGGAGTCAACATCAAAGGAATTGCAATTGGAGGAGAAAAAAAGAAAATTTTGGAAATTTAGTGACTCTAAGAAAATGGCCTGGCAGTATATCATGTGCAGTGCAAAGGACCAAAAGATGCCAAAACTAAGCTCACAGATGTTGCAAAAGCAGGGGAAAAAGTCAAGGAGGAAGACACAACTTAGGGGGCAAGATGTGAGGGACATGCATGAATACTTAAAACAAAAAAGAAAAAAAAAAGAAAAAATCTTTCCCAAAGTCAAAGCCATCAAAATGCAGGCAGGCCATACGCCACCAAGGGCAGGCACATGCAGCAAAGCTTGCCAAAATTGATCCCCACTGAAGGCCAAAACAGAAAAGAAGGACCTACAAACACGCTGGAAAGGAGTCAACATCAAAGGAATTGCAATTGGAGGAGAAAAAAAGAAAATTTGGGAAATTAAGTGTCTATAAGAAAATGGCCTGGGTTTATATCAGGTGCAGTGCAAAGGACCAAAAGGTGCCAAAACTAAGCTCACAGATGTTGCAAAAGCAGGGGAAAAAGTCAAGGAGGAAGACACAACTTAGGGGGCAAGATATGAAGGACATGGCATGAATACTTAAAACAAAAAAGAAAAAAAAAAGAAAAAATCTTTCCCAAAGTCAAAGCCATCAAAATGCAGGCAGGCCATACGCCACCAAGGGCAGGCACATGCAGCAAAGCTTGCCAAAATTGATCCCCACTGAAGGCCAAAACAGAAAAGAAGGACCTACAAACACGCTGGAAAGGAGTCAACATCAAAGGAATTGCAATTGCAGGAGAAAAATGAAAATTTGGGAAATTTAGTGACTCTAAGAAAATGGCCCGTGGTTTAATCAGGTGCAGTGCAAAGGACCAAAAGGTGCCAAAACTAAGCTCACAGATGTTGCAAAAGCAGGGGAAAAAGTCAAGGGGGAAGACACAACTTAGGGGGCAAGATGTGAGGGACATGGCATGAACACTTAAAATAATAAAAAAAAAAAAAAAGAAAAAATCTTTCCCAAAGTCAAAGCCATCAAAATGCAGGCAGGCCATACGCCAGCAAGTGCAGGCACTTGCAGCAAAGCTTGCCAAAATTGATCCCCACTGAAGGCCAAAACAGAAAGAAGGACCTACAAACACGCTGGAATGGAGACAACATCAAAGGAATTGCAATTGCAGGAGTAAAAAGAAAATTTGGGAAATTTAGTGACTCTAAGAAAATGGCCCGGGGTTTTATCAGGTGCAGTGCAAAGGAACAAAAGGTGCCAAAACTAAGCTCACAAATGTTGCAAAAGCAGGGGAAAAAGTCAAGGAGGAAGACACAACTTAGGGGGCAAGATATGAAGGACATGGCATGAATACTTAAACAAAAAAAAAAATAGAAAAAATCTTTCCCAAAGTCAAAGCCATCAAAATGCAGGCAGGCCATAAGCCACCAAGGGCAGGCACATGCAGCAAAGCTTGCCAAAATTGATCCCCACTGAAGGCCAAAACAGAAAAGAAGGACCTACAAACACGCTGGAATGGAGACAACATCAAAGGAATTGCAATTGGAGGAGAAAATAGAAAATGTGGGAAATTTAGTGACTCTAAGAAAATGGCCTGGCAGTATATCATGTGCAGTGCAAAGCACCAAAAGATGCCAAAACTAAGCTCACAGATGTTGCAAAAGCAGGGGAAAAAGTCAAGGAGGAAGACAGAACTTAGGGGGCAAGATATGAGGGACATGGCATGAACACTTCAGAAAACAACCAAAAAAGGAAAAAAATCTTTCCCAAAGTCAAAGCCATCAAAAGGCATGGCCTGCCATCAAGTGCAGGGACATGCACCAAAGATTCCTCTATTGGTCCCCATTGAAATCGCAAGATTCCTTTTCCCTTCCCGAAAGGAAATGAAATTTCCTTTCTGGAAGGGAAAAGGAATCTTGCGAATCCCAAAAGAAAGGCTTACAAACACTCTGGAAAGGAGATAGGATCAAATGAAATGCAATTGAAAAAAGCAGAAAATCGGGAATTTTAGTCTCTTAAAAAATAGGCTGTGAGGAAATCAGCTGCATTGCAAAGGACCAAAAGGTGCCAAAACTAAGCTCACAGATGTTGCAAAAGCAGGGGAAAAAGTCAAGGAGGAAGACACAACTTAGGGGGCAAGATATGACGGACATGGCATTAATACTTAAAATAAAAAAGAAAAAAAAAAATCTTTCCCAAAGTCAAAGCCATCAAAATGCAGGCAGGCCATACGCCACCAAGGGCAGGCACATGCAGCAAAGCTTGCCAAAATTGATCCCCACTGAAGGCCAAAACAGAAAAGAAGGACCTACAAACATGCTGGAAAGGAGTCAACATCAAAGGAATTGCAATAGGAGGAGAAAAAAAGAAAATTTTGGAAATTTAGTGACTCTAAGAAAATGGCCTGGCAGTATATCATGTGCAGTGCAAAGGACCAAAAGATTCCAAAACTAAGCTCACAGATGTTGCAAAAGCAGGGGAAAAAGTCAAGGAGGAAGACAGAACTTAGGGGTCAAGATGTGAGGGACATGGCATGAATACTTAAAACAAAAAAGAAAATAAAAAGAAAAAATCTTTCCCAAAGTCAAAGCCATCAAAATGCAGGCAGGCCATACGCCACCAAGGGCAGGCACATGCAGCAAAGCTTGCCAAAATTGATCCCCACTGAAGGCCAAAACAGAAAAGAAGGACCTACAAACACGCTGGAGAGGAGTCAACATGAAAGGAATTGAAATTGGAGGAGAAAAAAGGAAAATTTTGGAAATTTAGTGACTCTAAGAAAATGGCCTGGCAGTATATCATGTGTTGTGCAAAGGACCAAAAGATGCCAAAACTAAGCTCACAGATGTTGCAAAAGCAGGGGAAAAAGTCAAGGAGGAAGACAGAACTTAGGGGTCAAGATGTGAGGGACATGGCATGAATACTTAAAACAAAAAAGAAAAGAAAAAGAAAAAATCTTTCCCAAAGTCAAAGCCATCAAAATGCAGGCAGGCCATACGCCACCAAGGGCAGGCACATGCAGCAAAGCTTGCCAAAATTGATCCCCACTGAAGGCCAAAACAGAAAAGAAGGACCTACAAACACGCTGGAATGGAGTCAACATCAAAGGAATTGCAATTGGAGGAGAAAATAGAAAATGTGGGAAATTTAGTGACTCTAAGAAAATGGCCTGGCAGTATATCATGTGCAGTGCAAAGGACCAAAGATGCCAAAACTAAGCTCACAGATGTTGCAAAAGCAGGGGAAAAAGTCAAGGAGGAAGACAGAACTTAGGGGGCAAGATGTGAGGGACATGGCATGAACACTTCAGAAAACAACAAAAAAAAGAAAAAAATCTTTCCCAAAGTCAAAGCCATCAAAAGGCATGGCCTGCCATCAAGTGCAGGCACATGCACCAAAGATTCCTCTATTGGTCCCCATTGAAATCGCAAGATTCCTTTTCCCTTCCCGAAAGGAAATTTCATTTCCTTTCGGGAAGGGAAAAGGAATCTTGCGAATCCCAAAAGAAAGGCTTACAAACACTCTGGAAAGGAGATAGGTTCAAATGAAATGCATTTGAAAAAAGCAGAAAATTGGGAATTTTTGTCTCTTAAAAAATAGGCTGTGAGGAAATCAGCTGCATTGCAAAGGACCAAAAGGTGCCAAAAAAAAGCTCACAAATGTTTCAAAAGCAGGGGAAAAAGTCAAGGAGGAAGACACAACTTAGGGGGCAAGATATGAGGGACATGGCATGAATACTTAAAATAAAAAAGAAAAAAAAAAGAAAAAATCTTTCCCAAAGTCAAAGCCATCAAAATGCAGGCAGGCCATACGCCACCAAGGGCAGGCACATGCAGCAAAGCTTGCCAAAATTGATCCCCACTGAAGGCCAAAACAGAAAAGAAGGACCTACAAACACGCTGGAAAGGAGTCAACATCAAAGGAATTGCAATTGGAGGAGAAAAAAAGAAAATTATGGAAATTTATTGACTCTAAGACAATGGCCTGGCAGTATATCATGTGCAGTGCAAAGGACCAAAAGATGCCAAAACTAAGCTCACAGATGTTGCAAAAGCAGGGGAAAAAGTCAAGGAGGAAGACAGAACATAGGGGTCAAGATGTGAGGGACATGGCATGAATACTTAAAACAAAAAAGAAAATAAAAAGAAAAAATCTTTCCCAAAGTCAAAGCCATCAAAATGCAGGCAGGCCATACGCCACCAAGGGCAGGCACATGCAGCAAAGCTTGCCAAAATTGATCCCCACTGAAGGCCAAAACAGAAAAGAAGGACCTACAAACACGCTGGAAAGGAGTCAACATCAAAGGAATTGCAATTGGAGGAGAAAAAAAGAAAATTTGGGAAATTAAGTGTCTATAAGAAAATGGCCTGGGTTTATATCAGGTGCAGTGCAAAGGACCAAAAGGTGCCAAAACTAAGCTCACAGATGTTGCAAAAGCAGGGGAAAAAGTCAAGGAGGAAGACACAACTTAGGGGGCAAGATATGAAGTACATGGCATGAATACTTAAAACAAAAAAGAAAAAAAAAAAGAAAAAATCTTTCCCAAAGTCAAAGCCATCAAAATGCAGGCAGTCCATACGCCAGCAAGTGCAGGCACATGCAGCAAAGCTTGCCAAAATTGATCCCCACTGAAGGCCAAAACAGAAAAGAAGGACCTACAAACACGCTGGAATGGAGACAACATCAAAGGAATTGCAATTGCAGGAGAAAAATGAAAATTTGGGAAATTTAGTGTCTCTAAGAAAATGGCCCGGGGTTTTATCAGGTGCAGTGCAAAGGACCAAAAGGTGCCAAAACTAAGCTCACAGATGTTGCAAAAGCAGGGGAAAAAGTCAAGGAGGAAGACACAACTTAGGGGGCAAGATGTGAGGGACATGGCATGAATACTTAAAATAATGAAAAAAAAAGAAAAGAAAATATCTTTCCCAAAGTCAAAGCCATCAAAATGCAGGCAGGCCATACGCCACCAAGGGCAGGCACATGCAGCAAAGCTTGCCAAAATTGATCCCCACTGAAGGCCAAAACAGAAAAGAAGGACCTACAAACACGCTGGAATGGAGACAACATCAAAGGAATTGCCATTGGAGGAGAAAAAATGAAAATTTGGGAAATTTAGTGTCTCTAAGAAAATGGCCCGTGGTTTTACCAGGTGCAGTGCAAAGGACCAAAAGGTGCCAAAACTAAGCTCACAGATGTTGCAAAAGCAGGGGAAAAAGTCAAGGAGGAAGGCACAACTTAGGGGGCGAGATGTGAGGGACATGGCATGAATACCTACAATAATAAAAAAAAAAAATACAAAAAATCTTTCCCAAAGTCAAAGCCATCAAAATGCAGGCAGGCCATACGCCACCGAGGGCAGGCACATGCAGCAAAGCTTGCCAAAATTGATCCCCACTGAAGGCCAAAACAGAAAAGAAGGACCTACAAACACGCTGGAATGGAGACAACATCAAAGGAATTGCAATTGGAGGAGAAAAAAAGAAAATTTGGGAAATTTAGTGACTCTAAGAAAATGGCCTGGCAGTATATCATGTGCAGTGCAAAGGACCAAAGATGCCAAAACTAAGCTCACAGATGTTGCAAAAGCAGGGGAAAAAAGTCAAGGAGGAAGACAGAACTTAGGGGGCAAGATATGAGGGACATGGCATGAACACTTCAGAAAACAACCAAAAAAAGAAAAATATCTTTCCCAAAGTCAAAGCCATCAAAAGGCATGGCCTGCCATCAAGTGCAGGGACATGCACCAAAGGTTCCTCTATTGGTCCCCATTGAAATCGCAAGATTCCTTTTCCCTTCCCGAAAGGAAATTTCATTTCCTTTCTGGAAGGGAAAAGGAATCTTGCGAATCCCAAAAGAAAGGCTTACAAAGACTCTGGAAAGGAGATAGGTTCAAATGAAATGCATTTGAAAAAAGCAGAAAATTGGGAATTATGTCTCTTAAAAAATAGGCTGTGAGGAAATCAGCTGCATTGCAAAGGACCAAAAGGTGCCAAAAAAAAGCTCACAAATGTTGCAAAAGCAGGGGAAAAAGTCAAGGAGGAAGACACAACTTAGGGGGCAAGATGTGAGGGACATGGCATGAATACTTAAAATGAAAAAGAAAAAAAAAAGAAAAAATCTTTCCCAAAGTCAAAGCCATCAAAATGCAGGCAGGCCATACGCCACCAAGGGCAGGCACATGCAGCAAAGCTTGCCAAAATTGATCCCCACTGAAGGCCAAAACAGAAAAGAAGGACCTACAAACACGCTGGAAAGGAGTCAACATCAAAGGAATTGCAATTGGAGGAGGAAAAAAGAAAATTTGGGAAATTAAGTGTCTATAAGAAAATGGCCTGGGTTTATATCAGGTGCAGTGCAAAGGACCAAAAGATGCCAAAACTAAGCTCACAGATGTTGCAAAAGCAGGGGAAAAAGTCAAGGAGGAAGACACAACTTAGGGAGCAAGATGTGAGGGACATGGCATGAATACTTAAAATAAAAAAGAAAAAAAAAAGAAAAAATCTTTCCCAAAGTCAAAGCCATCAAAATGCAGGCAGGCGATACGCCACCAAGGGCAGGCACATGCAGCAAAGCTTGCCAACATTGATCCCCACTGAAGGCCAAAACAGAAAAGAAGGACCTACAAACACGCTGGAATGGAGACAACATCAAAGGAATTGCAATTGCAGGAGAAAAAAGAAAATTTGGGAAATTTAGTGTCTCTAAGAAAATGGCCCGTGGTTTTATCAGGTGCAGTGCAAAGGACCAAAAGGTGCCAAAACTAAGCTCACAGATGTTGCAAAAGCAGGGGAAAAAGTCAAGGAGGAAGACACAACTTAGGGGTCAAGATGTGAGGGACATGGCATGAATACTTAAAATAATGAAAAAAAAAGAAAAGAAAAAATCTTTCCCAAAGTCAAAGCCATCAAAATGCAGGCAGGCCATACGCCACCAAGGGCAGGCACATGCAGCAAAGCTTGCCAAAATTGATCCCCACTGAAGGCCAAAACAGAAAAGAAGGACCTACAAACACGCTGGAAAGGAGTCAACATCAAAGGAATTGCAATTGGAGGAGAAAAAATGAAAATTTGGGAAATTTAGTGACTCTAAGAAAATGGCCCGTGGTTTTACCAGGTGCAGTGCAAAGGACCAAAAGGTGCCAAAACTAAGCTCACAGATGTTGCAAAAGCAGGGGAAAAAGTCAAGGAGGAAGACACAACTTAGGGGGCAAGATGTGAGGGACATGGCATGAATACTTTAAATAAAAAAGAAAAAAAAAAAATCTTTCCCAAAGTCAAAGCCATCAAAATGCAGGCAGGCCATACGCCACCAAGGGCAGGCACATGCAGCAAAGCTTGCCAAAATTGATCCCCACTAAAAGCCAAAACAGAAAAGAAGGACCTACAAACACGCTGGAAAGGAGTCAACATCAAAGGAATTGCAATAGGAGGAGAAAAAAAGAAAATTTTGGAAATTTAGTGACTAAGAAAATGGCCTGGCAGTATATCATGTGCAGTGCAAAGGACCAAAAGATGCCAAAACTAAGCTCACAGATGTTGCAAAAGCAGGGGAAAAAGTCAAGGAGGAAGACAGAACTTAGGGGTCAAGATGTGAGGGACATGGCATGAATACTTAAAACAAAAAAGAAAAGAAAAAGAAAAAATCTTTCCCAAAGTCAAAGCCATCAAAATGCAGGCAGGCCATACGCCACCAAGGGCAGGCACATGCAGCAAAGCTTGCCAAAATTGATCCCCACTGAAGGCCAAAACAGAAAAGAAGGACCTACAAACACGCTGGAAAGGAGTCAACATCAAAGGAATTGCAATTGGAGGAGAAAAAAAGAAAATTTGGGAAATTAAGTGTCTATAGGAAAATGGCCTGGGTTTATATCAGGTGCAGTGCAAAGGACCAAAAGGTTCCAAAACTAAGCTCACAGATGTTGCAAAAGCAGGGGAAAAAGTCAAGGAGGAAGACAGAACTTAGGGGGCAAGATATGAAGTACATGGCATGAATACTTAAAACAAAAAAGAAAAAAAAAAGAAAAAATCTTTCCCAAAGTCAAAGCCATCAAAATGCAGGCAGGCCATACGCCAGCAAGTGCAGGCACATGCAGCAAAGCTTGCCAAAATTGATCCCCACTGAAGGCCAAAACAGAAAAGAAGGACCTACAAACACGCTGGAATGGAGACAACATCAAAGGAATTGCAATTGCAGGAGAAAAATGAAAATTTGGGAAATTTAGTGTCTCTAAGAAAATGGCCCGTGGTTTTATCAGGTGCAGTGCAAAGGACCAAAAGGTGCCAAAACTAAGCTCACAGATGTTGCAAAAGCAGGGGAAAAAGTCAAGGAGGAAGACACAACTTAGGGGGCAAGATGTGAGGGACATGGCATGAATACTTTAAATAAAAAAGAAAAAAAAAAAATCTTTCCCAAAGTCAAAGCCATCAAAATGCAGGCAGGCCATACGCCACCAAGGGCAGGCACATGCAGCAAAGCTTGCCAAAATTGATCCCCACTGAAGGCCAAAACAGAAAAGAAGGACCTACAAACACGCTGGAAAGGAGTCAACATCAAAGGAATTGCAATTGGAGGAGAAAAAAAGAAAATTTTGGAAATTTAGTGACTCTAAGAAAATGGCCTGGCAGTATATCATGTGCAGTGCAAAGGACCAAAAGATGCCAAAACTAAGCTCACAGATGTTGCAAAAGCAGGGGAAAAAGTCAAGGAGGAAGACAGAACTTAGGGGTCAAGATGTGAGGGACATGGCATGAATACTTAAAACAAAAAAGAAAAGAAAAAGAAAAAATCTTTCCCAAAGTCAAAGCCATCAAAATGCAGGCAGGCCATACGCCACCAAGGGCAGGCACATGCAGCAAAGCTTGCCAAAATTGATCCCCACTGAAGGCCAAAACAGAAAAGAAGGACCTACAAACACGCTGGAAAGGAGTCAACATCAAAGGAATTGCAATTGGAGGAGAAAAAAAGAAAATTTTGGAAATTAAGTGTCTATAGGAAAATGGCCTGGGTTTATATCAGGTGCAGTGCAAAGGACCAAAAGGTTCCAAAACTAAGCTCACAGATGTTGCAAAAGCAGGGGAAAAAGTCAAGGAGGAAGACAGAACTTAGGGGGCAAGATATGAAGTACATGGCATGAATACTTAAAACAAAAAAGAAAAAAAAAAGAAAAAATCTTTCCCAAAGTCAAAGCCATCAAAATGCAGGCAGGCCATACGCCACCAAGGGCAGGCACATGCATCAAAGCTTGCCAAAATTGATCCCCACTGAAGGCCAAAACAGAAAAGAAGGACCTACAAACACGCTGGAATGGAGACAACATCAAAGGAATTGCAATTGCAGGAGAAAAATGAAAATTTGGGAAATTTAGTGTCTCTAAGAAAATGGCCCGTGGTTTTATCAGGTGCAGTGCAAAGGACCAAAAGGTGCCAAAACTAAGCTCACAGATGTTGCAAAAGCAGGGGAAAAAGTCAAGGAGGAAGACACAACTTAGGGGGCAAGATGTGAGGGACATGGCATGAATACTTACAATAATAAAAAAAAAAATAGAAAAAATCTTTCCCAAAGTCAAAGCCATCAAAATGCAGGCAGGCCATACGCCACCAAGGGCAGGCACATGCAGCAAAGCTTGCCAAAATTGATCCCCACTAAAGGCCAAAACAGAAAAGAAGGACCTACAAACACGCTGGAATATAGACAACATCAAAGGAATTGCAATTGGAGGAGAAAAAAAGAAAATTTGGGAAATTTAGTGACTCTAAGAAAATGGCCTGGCAGTATATCATGTGCAGTGCAAAGGACCAAAAGATGCCAAAACTAAGCTCACAGATGTTGCAAAAGCAGGGGAAAAAGTCAAGGAGGAAGACAGAACTTAGGGGGTAAGATATGAGGGACATGGCATGAACACTTCAGAAAACAACCAAAAAAAGAAAAAAATCTTTCCCAAAGTCAAATCCATCAAAAGGCATGGCCTGCCATCAAGTGCAGGGACATGCACCAAAGATTCCTCTATTGGTCCCCATTGAAATCGCAAGATTCCTTTTCCCTTCCCGAAAGGAAATGAAATTTCCTTTCGGGAAGGGAAAAGAAATCTTGGGGATCCCAAAGAAAGGCTTACAAACACTCTGGAAAGGAGATAGGTTCAAATGAAATGCAATTGAAAAAAGCAGAAAATCGGGAATTTTAGTCTCTTAAAAAATAGGCTGTGAGGAAATCAGCTGCATTGCAAAGGACCAAAAGGTGCCAAAAAAAAGCTCACAAATGTTGCAAAAGCAGGGGAAAAAGTCAAGGAGGAAGACACAACTTAGGGGGCAAGATGTGAGGGACATGGCATGAATATTTAAAATAAAAAAGAAAAAAAAATGAAAAAATCTTTCCCAAAGTCAAAGCCATCAAAATGCAGGCAGGCCATACGCCACCAAGGGCAGGCACATGCAGCAAAGCTTGCCAAAATTGATCCCCACTGAAGGCCAAAACAGAAAAGAAGGACCTACAAACACGCTGGAAAGGAGTCAACATCAAAGGAATTGCAATTGGAGGAGAAAAAAAGAAAATTTGGGAAATTTATTGACTCTAAGACAATGGCCTGGCGGTATATCATGTGCAGTGCAAAGGACCAAAAGGTGCCAAAACTAAGCTCACAGATGTTGCAAAAGCAGGGTAAAAAGTCAAGGAGGAAGACAGAACATAGGGGTCAAGATGTGAGGGACATGCATGAATACTTAAAACAAAAAGGAAAAAAAAAAGAAAAAATCTTTCCCAAAGTCAAAGCCATCAAAATGCAGGCAGGCCATACGCCACCAAAGGCAGGCACATGCAGCAAAGCTTGCCAAAATTGATCCCCACTGAAGGCCAAAACAGAAAAGAAGGACCTACAAACACGCTGGAAAGGAGTCAACATCAAAGGAATTGCAATTGGAGGAGAAAAAAAGAAAATTTGGGAAATTAAGTGTCTATAAGAAAATGGCCTGGGTTTATATCAGGTGCAGTGCAAAGGACCAAAAGGTGCCAAAACTAAGCTCACAGATGTTGCAAAAGCAGGGGAAAACGTCAAGGAGGAAGACACAACTTAGGGAGCAAGATGTGAGGGACATGGCATGAATACTTAAAACAAAAAAAAAAAAAAAAAAATAGAAAAAATCTTTCTCAAAGTCAAAGCCATCAAAATGCAGGCAGGCCATACGCCACCAAGGGCAGGCACATGCAGCAAAGCTTGCCAAAATTGATCCCCACTGAAGGCCAAAACAGAAAAGAAGGACCTACAAACACGCTGGAAAGGAGTCAACATCAAAGGAAATGCAATTGCATGAGTAAAAAGAAAATTTGGGAAATTTAGTGACTCTAAGAAAATGGCCCGGGGTTTTATCAGGTGCAGTGCAAGGGAACAAAAGGTGCCAAAACTAAGCTCACAGATGTTGCAAAAGCAGGGGAAAAAGTCAAGGAGGAAGACACCACTTAGGGGGCAAGATATGAGGGACATGGCATGAATACTTAAAATAATAAAAAAAATAATAAAGAAAAAATCTTTCCCAAAGTCAAAGCCATCAAAATGCAGGCAGGCCATATGCCACCAAGGGCAGGCACATGCAGCAAAGCTTGCCAAAATTGATCCCCACTGAAGGCCAAAACAGAAAAGAAGGACTTGCAAACACGCTGGAATGGAGACAACATCAAAGGAATTGCAATTGGCGGAGAAAAAATGAAAATTTGGGAAATTTAGTGACTCTAAGAAAATGGCCCGGGATTTTATCAGGTGCAGTGCAAAGGACCAACATGTGCCAAAACTAAGCTCACAGATGTTGCAAAAGCAGGGGAAAAAGTCAAGGAGGAAGAAACAACTTAGGGGGCAAGATATGAAGGACATGGCATGAATACTTAAAACAAACAAAAAAAAAAAATAGAAAAAATCTTTCCCAAAGTCAAAGCCATCAAAATGCAGGCAGGCCATACGCCAGCAAGGGCAGGCACATGCAGCAAAGCTTGCCAAAATTGATCCCCACTGAAGGCCAAAAGAGAAAAAAAGGACCTACAAACACGCTGGAATGGAGACAACATCAAAGGAATTGCAATTGCAGGAGAAAAATGAAAATTTGGGAAATTTAGTGACTCTAAGAAAATGGCCCGTGGTTTTATCAGGTGCAGTGCAAAGGACCAAAAGGTGCCAAAACTAAGCTCACAGATGTTGCAAAAGCAGGGGAAAAAGTCAAGGAGGAAGACACAACTTAGGGGGCAAGATGTGAGGGACATGGCATGAATACTTAAAATAATAAAAAAAAAGAAAAGAAAAAATCTTTCCCAAAGTCAAAGCCATCAAAATGCAGGCAGGCCATACGCCAGCAAGTGCAGACACATGCAGCAAAGCTTGCCAAAATTGATCCCCACTGAAAGCCAAAACAGGAAAGAAGGACCTACAACACGGTGGAATGGAGACAACGTCAAAGGAATTGCAATTGGAGGAGAAAAAAAGAAAATTTGGGATATTTAGTGACTCTAAGAAAATGGCCTGGCAGTATATCATGTGCAGTGCAAAGGACCAAATATGCCAAAACTAAGCTCACAGATGTTGCAAAAGCAGGGGAAAAAGTCAAGGAGGAAGACACAACTTAGGGGGCAAGATGTGAGGGACATGGCATGAATACTTAAAATAATGAAAAAAAAAGAAAAGAAAAAATCTTTCCCAAAGTCAAAGCCATCAAAATGCAGGCAGGCCATACGCCACCAAGGGCAGGCACATGCAGCAAAGCTTGCCAAAATTGATCCCCACTGAAGGCCAAAACAGAAAAGAAGGACCTACAAACACGCTGGAATGGAGACAACATCAAAGGAATTGCAATTGGAGGAGAAAAAATGAAAATTTGGGAAATTTAGTGACTCTAAGAAAATGGCCCGTGGTTTTACCAGGTGCAGTGCAAAGGACCAAAAGGTGCCAAAACTAAGCTCACAGATGTTGCAAAAGCAGGGGAAAAAGTCAAGGAGGAAGACACAACTTAGGGGGCAAGATGTGAGGGACATGGCATGAATACTTTAAATAAAAAAGAAAAAAAAAAAAATCTTTCCCAAAGTCAAAGCCATCAAAATGCAGGCAGGCCATACGCCACCAAGGGCAGGCACATGCAGCAAAGCTTGCCAAAATTGATCCCCACTAAAGGCCAAAACAGAAAAGAAGGACCTACAAACACGCTGGAAAGGAGTCAACATCAAAGGAATTGCAATAGGAGGAGAAAAAAAGAAAATTTTGGAAATTTAGTGACTCTAAGAAAATGGCCTGGCAGTATATCATGTGCAGTGCAAAGGACCAAAAGATGCCAAAACTAAGCTCACAGATGTTGCAAAAGCAGGGGAAAAAGTCAAGGAGGAAGACACAACTTAGGGGTCAAGATGTGAGGGACATGGCATGAATACTTAAAACAAAAAAGAAAAGAAAAAGAAAAAATCTTTCCCAAAGTCAAAGCCATCAAAATGCAGGCAGGCCATACGCCACCAAGGGCAGGCACATGCAGCAAAGCTTGCCAAAATTGATCCCCACTGAAGGCCAAAACAGAAAAGAAGGACCTACAAACACGCTGGAATGGAGACAACATCAAAGGAATTGCAATTGGAGGAGAAAAAAAGAAAATTTGGGAAATTTAGTGACTCTAAGAAAATGGCCTGGCAGTATATCATGTGCAGTGCAAAGGACCAAAAGATGCCAAAACTAAGCTCACAGATGTTGCAAAAGCAGGGGAAAAAGTCAAGGAGGAACACAGAACTTAGGGGGTAAGATATGAGGGACATGGCATGAACACTTCAGAAAACAACCAAAAAAAGAAAAAAATCTTTCCCAAAGTCAAAGCCATCAAAAGGCATGGCCTGCCATCAAGTGCAGGGACATGCACCAAAGATTCCTCTATTGGTCCCCATTGAAATCGCAAGATTCCTTTTCCCTTCCCGAAAGGAAATGAAATTTCCTTTTGGGAAGGGAAAAGGAATCTTGCGGATCCCAAAAGAAAGGCTTACAAACACTCTGGAAAGGAGATAGGTTCAAATGAAATGCAATTGAAAAAAGCAGAAAATCGGGAATTTTAGTCTCTTAAAAAATAGGCTGTGAGGAAATCAGCTGCATTGCAAAGGACCAAAAGGTGCCAAAACTAAGCTCACAAATGTTGCAAAAGCAGGGCAAAAAGTCAAGGAGGAAGACACAACTTAGGGGGCAAGATGTGAGGGACATGGCATGAATACTTGAAACAAAAAAGAAAAAAAAAAGAAAAAATCGTTCCCAAAGTCAAAGCCATCAAAATGCAGGCAGGCCATACGCCACCAAGGGCAGGCACATGCAGCAAAGCTTGCCAAAATTGATCCCCACTGAAGGCCAAAACAGAAAAGAAGGACCTACAAACACGCTGGAAAGGAGTCAACATCAAAGGAATTGCAATTGGAGGAGAAAAAAAGAAAATTTGGGAAATTTATTGACTCTAAGACAATGGCCTGGCAGTATATCATGTGCAGTGCAAAGGACCAAAAGATGCCAAAACTAAGCTCACAGATGTTGCAAAAGCAGGGGAAAACGTCAAGGAGGAAGACACAACTTAGGGAGCAAGATGTGAGGGACATGGCATGAATACTTAAAAAAAAAAAAAAAAAAAAAATAGAAAAAATCTTTCCCAAAGTCAAAGCCATCAAAATGCAGGCAGGCCATACGCCACCGAGGGCAGGCACATGCAGCAAAGCTTGCCAAAATTGATCCCCACTGAAGGCCAAAACATAAAAGAAGGACCTACAAACACGCTGGAAAGGAGTCAACATCAAAGGAATTGCAATTGCAGGAGTAAAAAGAAAATTTGGGAAATTTAGTGACTCTAAGAAAATGGCCCGGGGTTTTATCAGGAGCAGTGCAAGGGAACAAAAGGTGCCAAAACTAAGCTCACAGAGGTTGCAAAAGCAGGGGAAAAAGTCAAGGAGGAAGACACAACTTAGGGGGCAAGATATGAGGGACATGGCATGAATACCTAAAATAATAAAAAAAATAATAAAGAAAAAATCTTTCCCAAAGTCAAAGCCATCAAAATGCAGGCAGGCCATATGCCACCAAGGGCAGGCACATGCAGCAAAGCTTGCCAAAATTGATCCCCACTGAAGGCCAAAACAGAAAAGAAGGACTTGCAAACACGCTGGAATGGAGACAACATCAAAGGAATTGCAATTGGCGGAGAAAAAATGAAAATTTGGGAAATTTAGTGACTCTAAGAAAATGGCCCGGGATTTTATCAGGTACAGTGCAAAGGACCAACATGTGACAAAACTAAGCTCACAGATGTTGCAAAAGCAGGGGAAAAAGTCAAGGAGGAAGACACAACTTAGGGGGCAAGATATGAAGGACATGGCATGAATACTTAAACAAACAAAAAAAAAAATAGAAAAAATCTTTCCCAAAGTCAAAGCCATCAAAATGCAGGCAGGCCATACGCCAGCAAGTGCAGGCACATGCAGCAAAGCTTGCCAAAATTGATCCCCACTGAAGGCCAAAACAGAAAATAAGGACCTACAAACACGCTGGAATGGAGACAACATCAAAAGAATTGCAATTGCAGGAGAAAAATGAAAATTTGGGAAATTTAGTGACTCTAAGAAAATGGCCCGTGGTTTTATCAGGTGCAGTGCAAAGGACCAAAAGGTGCCAAAACTAAGCTCACAGATGTTGCAAAAGCAGGGGAAAAAGTCAAGGAGGAAGACACAACTTAGTGGGCAAGATGTGAGGGACATGGCATGAATACTTAAAATAATAAAAAAAAAGAAAAGAAAAAATCTTTCCCAAAGTCAAAGCCATCAAAATGCAGGCAGGCCATACGCCACCAAGGGCAGGCACATGCAGCAAAGCTTGCCAAAATTGATCCCCACTAAAGGCCAAAACAGAAAAGAAGGACCTACCAACACGCTGGAATGGAGTCAACATCAAAGGAATTGCAATTGGAGGAGAAAAAAAGAAAATTTGGGAAATTTAGTGACTCTAAGAAAATGGCCTGGCAGTATATCATGTGCAGTGCAAAGGACCAAAAGATGCCAAAACTAAGCTCACAGATGTTGCAAAAGCAGGGGAAAAAGTCAAGGAGGAAGACAGAACTTAGGGGGTAAGATATGAGGGACATGGCATGAACACTTCAGAAAACAGCCAAAAAAAGAAAAAAATCTTTCCCAAAGTCAAAGCCATCAAAAGGCATGGCCTGCC
Source organism: Artemisiospiza belli (assembly GCA_021963965.1). Lineage (NCBI taxonomy): Eukaryota > Metazoa > Chordata > Aves > Passeriformes > Passerellidae > Artemisiospiza > Artemisiospiza belli. Next base: position 54,981 of record JAKDEW010000892.1, on the reverse strand, counting down.
ATCAAGTGCAGGGACATGCACCAAAGATTCCTCTATTGGTCCCCATTGAAATCGCAAGATTCCTTTTCCCTTCCCGAAAGGAAATGAAATTTCCTTTCGGGAAGGGAAAAGGAATCTTGCGAATCCCAAAAGAAAGGCTTACAAACACTCTGGAAAGGAGATAGGTTCAAATGAAATGCAATTGAAAAAAGCAGAAAATCGGGAATTTTAGTCTCTTAAAAAATAGGCTGTGAGGAAATCAGCTGCATTGCAAAGGACCAAAAGGTGCCAAAAAAAAGCTCACAAATGTTGCAAAAGCAGGGGAAAAAGTCAAGGAGGAAGACATAACTTAGGGGGCAAGATGTGAGGGACATGGCATGAATACTTAAAATAAAAAAGAAAAAAAAAAGAAAAAATCTTTCCCAAAGTCAAAGCCATCAAAATGCAGGCAGGCCATACGCCAGCAAGGGCAGGCACATGCAGCAAAGCTTGCCAAAATTGATCCCCACTGAAGGCCAAAACAGAAAAGAAGGACCTACAAACACGCTGGAAAGGAGTCAACATCAAAGGAATTGCAATTGGAGGAGAAAAAAAGAAAATTATGGAAATTTATTGACTCTAAGACAATGGCCTGGCAGTATATCATGTGCAGTGCAAAGGACCAAAAGATGCCAAAACTAAGCTCACAGATGTTGCAAAAGCAGGGCAAAAAGTCAAGGAGGAAGACAGAACATAGTGGTCAAGATGTGAGGGACATGCATGAACACTTAAAACAAAAAAGAAAAAAAAAAGAAAAAATCTTTCCCAAAGTCAAAGCCATCAAAATGCAGGCAGGCCATACGCCACCAAAGGCAGGCACATGCAGCAAAGCTTGCCAAAATTGATCCCCACTGAAGGCCAAAACAGAAAAGAAGGACCTACAAACACGCTGGAATGGAGACAACATCAAAGGAATTGCAATTGGAGGAGAAAAAAAGAAAATTTGGGAAATTAAGTGTCTATAAGAAAATGGCCTGGGTTTATATCAGGTGCAGTGCAAAGGACCAAAAGGTGCCAAAACTAAGCTCACAGATGTTGCAAAAGCAGGGGAAAACGTCAAGGAGGAAGACACAACTTAGGGAGCAAGATGTGAGGGACATGGCATGAATACTTAAAATAAAAAGAAAAAAAAAAATAGGAAAAATCTTTCCCAAAGTCAAAGCCATCAAAATGCAGGCAGGCCATATGCCACCGAGGGCAGGCACATGCAGCAAAGCTTGCCAAAATTGATCCCCACTGAAGGCCAAAACATAAAAGAAGGACCTACAAACACGCTGGAAAGGAGTCAACATCAAAGGAATTACAATTGCAGGAGTAAAAAGAAAATTTGGGAAATTTAGTGACTCTAAGAAAATGGCCCGGGGTTTTATCAGGTGCAGTGCAAGAGAACAAAAGGTGCCAAAACTAAGCTCACAGATGTTGCAAAAGCAGGGGAAAAAGTCAAGGAGGAAGACACAACCCAGGGGGCAAGATATGAGGGACATGGCATGAATACTTAAAATAATAAAAAAAATAATAAAGAAAAAATCTTGCCCAAAGTCAAAGCCATCAAAATGCAGGCAGGCCATATGCCACCAAGGGCAGGCACATGCAGCAAAGCTTGCCAAAATTGATCCCCACTGAAGGCCAAAACAGAAAAGAAGGACTTGCAAACACGCTGGAATGGAGACAACATCAAAGGAATTGCAATTGGCGGAGAAAAAAAGAAAATTTGGGAAATTTAGTGACTCTAAGAAAATGGCCCGGGATTTTATCAGGTGCAGTGCAAAGGACCAACATGTGCCAAAACTAAGCTCACAGATGTTGCAAAAGCAGGGGAAAAAGTCAAGGAGGAAGAAACAACTTAGGGGGCAAGATATGAAGGACATGGCATGAATACTTAAAACAAACAAAAAAAAAAAATAGAAAAAATCTTTCCCAAAGTCAAAGCCATCAAAATGCAGGCAGGCCATACGCCAGCAAGTGCAGGCACATGCAGCAAAGCTTGCCAAAATTGATCCCCACTGAAGGCCAAAACAGAAAAGAAGGACCTACAAACACGCTGGAATGGAGACAACATCAAAAGAATTGCAATTGCAGGAGAAAAATGAAAATTTGGGAAATTTAGTGACTCTAAGAAAATGGCCCGTGGTTTTATCAGGTGCAGTGCAAAGGACCAAAAGGTGCCAAAACTAAGCTCACAGATGTTGCAAAAGCAGGGGAAAAAGTCAAGGAGGAAGACACAACTTAGTGGGCAAGATGTGAGGGACATGGCATGAATACTTAAAATAATAAAAAAAAAGAAAAGAAAAAATCTTTCCCAAAGTCAAAGCCATCAAAATGCAGGCAGGCCATACGCCAGAGAGTGCAGGCACATGCAGCAAAGCTTGCCAAAATTGATCCCCACTGAAGGCCAAAACAGAAAAGAAGGACCTACAAACACGCTGGAATGGAGACAACATCAAAAGAATTGCAATTGCAGGAGAAAAATGAAAATTTGGGAAATTTAGTGACTCTAAGAAAATGGCCCGTGGTTTTATCAGGTGCAGTGCAAAGGACCAAAAGGTGCCAAAACTAAGCTCACAGATGTTGCAAAAGCAGGGGAAAACGTCAAGGAGGAAGACACAACTTAGGGGGCAAGATGTGAGGGACATGGCATGAATACTTTAAATAAAAAAGAAAAAAAAAAAATCTTTCCCAAAGTCAAAGCCATCAAAATGCAGGCAGGCCATACGCCACCAAGGGCAGGCACATGCAGCAAAGCTTGCCAAAATTGATCCCCACTAAAGGCCAAAACAGAAAAGAAGGACCTACCAACACGCTGGAATGGAGACAACATCAAAGGAATTGCAATTGGAGGAGAAAAAAAGAAAATTTGGGAAATATAGTGACTCTAAGAAAATGGCCTGGCAGTATATCATGTGCAGTGCAAAGGACCAAAAGATGCCAAAACTAAGCTCACAGATGTTGCAAAAGCAGGGGAAAAAGTCAAGGAGGAAGACAGAACTTAGGGGGTAAGATATGAGGGACATGGCATGAACACTTCAGAAAACAGCCAAAAAAAGAAAAAATTCTTTCCCAAAGTCAAAGCCATCAAAAGGCATGGCCTGCCATCAAGTGCAGGGACATGCACCAAAGATTCCTCTATTGGTCCCCATTGAAATCGCAAGATACCTTTTCCCTTCCCGAAAGGAAATGAAATTTCCTTTCGGGAAGGGAAAAGGAATCTTGCGAATCCCAAAAGAAAGGCTTACAAACACTCTGGAAAGGAGATAGGTTCAAATGAAATGCAAATGAAAAAAGCAGAAAATTGGGAATTTTAGTCTCTATCAAAAAATGGGCTGTGAGGAAATCAGCTGCATTGCAAAGGACCAAAAGGTGCCAAAACTAAGCTCACAGATGTTGCAAAAGCAGGGGAAAAAGTCAAGGAGGAAGACACAACTTAGGGGGCAAGATATGAGGGACATGGCATGAATACTTAAAACAAAAAAAAAAAAAAAAAATAGAAAAAATCTTTCCCAAAGTCAAAGCCATCAAAATGCAGGCAGGCCATACGCCAGCAAGTGCAGGCACATGCAGCAAAGCTTGCCAAAATTGATCCCCACTGAAGGCCAAAACAGAAAAGAAGGACCTACAAACACGCTGGAAAGGAGTCAACATCAAAGGAATTGCAATTGGAGGAGAAAAACAGAAAATTTGGGAAATTAAGTGTCTATTAGAAAATGGCCTGGGTTTATATCAGGTGCAGTGCAAAGGACCAAAAGGTGCCAAAACTAAGCTCACAGATGTATCAAAAGCAGGGGAAAAAGTCAAGGAGGAAGACACAACTTAGGGAGCAAGATGTGAGGGACATGGCATGAATACTTAGAACAAAAAAAAAAAAAAAAAATAGAAAAAATCTTTCCCAAAGTCAAAGCCATCAAAATGCAGGCAGGCCATACGCCAGCAAGTGCAGGCACATGCAGCAAAGCTTGCCAAAATTGATCCCCACTGAAGGCCAAAACATAAAAGAAGGACCTACAAACACGCTGGAAAGGAGTCAACATCAAAGGAATTGCAATTGCAGGAGTAAAAAGAAAATTTGGGAAATTTAGTGACTCTAAGAAAATGGCCCGGGGTTTTATCAGGTGCAGTGCAAGGGAACAAAAGGTGCCAAAACTAAGCTCACAGATGTTGCAAAAGCAGGGGAAAAAGTCAAGGAGGAAGACAGAACATAGGGGTCAAGATGTGAGGGACATGCATGAATACTTAAAACAAAAAAGAAAAAAAAAAGAAAAAATCTTTCCCAAAGTCAAAGCCATCAAAATGCAGGCAGGCCATACGCCACCAAAGGCAGGCACATGCAGCAAAGCTTGCCAAAATTGATCCCCACTGAAAGCCAAAACAGAAAAGAAGGACCTACAAACACGCTGGAAAGGAGTCAACATCAAAGGAATTGCAATTGGAGGAGAAAAAAAGAAAATTTGGGAAATTAAGTGTCTATTAGAAAATGGCCTGGGTTTATATCAGGTGCAGTGCAAAGGACCAAAAGGTGCCAAAACTAAGCTCAGAGATGTTGCAAAAGCAGGGGAAAAAGTCAAGGAGGAAGACAGAACTTAGGGGGCAAGATATGAGGGACATGGCATGAACACTTCAGAAAAAAACCAAAAAAAGAAAAAAATCTTTCCCAAAGTCAAAGCCATCAAAAGGCATGGCCTGCCATCAAGTGCAGGGACATGCACCAAAGATTCCTCTATTGGTCCCCATTGAAATCGCAAGATTCCTTTTCCCTTCCCGAAAGGAAATGAAATTTCCTTTCGGGAAGGGAAAAGGAATCTTGCGAATCCCAAAAGAAAGGCTTACAAACACTCTGGAAAGGAGATGGGATCAAATGAAATGCAATTGAAAAAAGCAGAAAATCGGGAATTTTAGTCTCTTAAAAAATAGGCTGTGAGGAAATCAGCTGCATTGCAAAGGACCAAAAGGTTCCAAAAAAAAGCTCACAGATGTTGCAAAAGCAGGGGAAAAAGTCAAGGAGGAAGACACAACTTAGGGGGCAAGATGTGAGGGACATGGCATGAATACTTAAAATAAAAAAGAAAAAAAAAAGAAAAAATTTTTCCAAAGTCAAAGCCATCAAAATGCAGGCAGGCCATACGCCACCAAGGGCAGGCACATGCAGCAAAGCTTGCCAAAATTGATCCCCACTGAAGGCCAAAAGAGAAAAGAAGGACCTACAAACACGCTGGAACGGACACAACATCAAAGGAATTGCAATTGGAGGAGAAAAAAAGAAAATTTGGGAAATTAAGTGTCTATAAGAAAATGGCCTGGGTTTATATCAGGTGCAGTGCAAAGGACCAAAGATGCCAAAACTAAGCTCACAGATGTTGCAAAAGCAGGGGAAAAAGTCAAGGAGGAAGACACAACTTAGGGAGCAAGATGTGAGGACATGGCATGAATACTTAAAACAAAAAAGAAAAAAAAAAAAAAAATCTTTCCCAAAGTCAAAGCCATCAAAATGCAGGCAGGCCATACGCCAGCAAGGGCAGGCACATGCAGCAAAGCTTGCCAAAATTGATCCCCACTGAAGGCCAAAACAGAAAAGAAGGACCTACAAACACGCTGGAAAGGAGACAACATCAAAGAATTGCATTTGCAGGAGAAAAATGAAAATTTGGGAAATTTAGTGACTCTAAGAAAATGGCCCGTGGTTTTATCAGGTGCAGTGCAAAGGACCAAAAGGTGCCAAAACTAATCTCACAGATGTTGCAAAAGCACGGGAAAAAGTCAACGAGGAAGACACAACTTAGGGAGCAAGATGTGAGGGACATGGCATGAATACTTAAAATAATAAAAAAAAAAAAAAGAAAAAATCTTTCCCAAAGTCAAAGCCATCAAAATGCAGGCAGGCCATACGCCACCAAGGGCAGGCACATGCAGCAAAGCTTGCCAAAATTGATCCCCACTGAAGGCCAAAACAGAAAAGAAGGACCTACAAACACGCTGGAAAGGAGTCAATATCAAAGGAATTGCAATTGGAGGAGAAAAAAAGAAAATTTGGGAAATTTAGTGACTCTAAGAAAATGGCCTGGCAGTATATCATGTGCAGTGCAAAGGTCCAAAGATGCCAAAACTAAGCTCACAGATGTTGCAAAAGCAGGGGAAAAAGTCAAGGAGGAAGACACAACTTAGGGGGCAAGATATGAGGGACATGGCATGAATACTTAAAACAAAAAAGAAAAGAAAAAGAAAAAATCTTTCCCAAAGTCAAAGCCATCAAAATGCAGGCAGGCCATACGCCACCAAGGGCAGGCACATGCAGCAAGGCTTGCCAAAATTGATCCCCACTGAAGGCCAAAACAGAAAAGAAGGACCTACAAACACGCTGGAAAGGGGTCAACATCAAAGGAATTGCAATTGGAAGAGAAAAAAAGAAAATTTGGGAAATTAAATGTCTATAAGAAAATGGCCTGGCAGTATATCATGTGCAGTGCAAAGGACCAAAAGGTGCAAAAACTAAGCTCACAGATGTTGCAAAAGCAGGGGAAAAAGTCAAGGAGGAAGACAGAACATAGGGGTCAAGATGTGAGGGACCTGCATGAATACTTAAAACAAAAAAGAAAAAAAAAAGAAAAAATCTTTCCCAAAGTCAAAGTCCTCAAAATGCAGGCAGGCCATACGCCACCAAAGGCAGGCACATGCAGCAAAGCTTGCCAAAATTGATCCCCACTGAAGGCCAAAACAGAAAAGAAGGACCTACAAACACGCTGGAAAGGAGTCAACATCAAAGGAATTGCAATTGGAGGAGAAAAAAAGAAAATTTGGGAAATTAAGTATCTATAAGAAAATGGACTGGGTTTATATCAGGTGCAGTGCAAAGGACCAAAAGGTGCCAAAACTAAGCTCACAGATGTTGCAAAAGCAGGGGAAAAAGTCAAGGAGGAAGACACAACTTAGGGAGCAAGATGTGAGGGACATGGCATGAATACTTGAAGCAAAAAAAAAAAAATAGAAAAAATCTTTCCCAAAGTCAAAGCCATCAAAATGCAGGCAGGCCATACGCCACCGAGGGCAGGCACATGCAGCAAAGCTTGCCAAAATTGATCCCCACTGAAGGCCAAAACATAAAAGAAGGACCTACAAACACGCTGGAAAGGAGTCAACATCAAAGGAATTGCAATTGGAGGATAAAAAATGAAAATATGTGAAATTTAGTGACTCTAAGAAAATGGCCTGGCACTATATCATGTGCAGTGCAAAGGACCAACATGTGCCAAAACTAAGCTCACAGATGTTGCAAAAGCAGGGGAAAATGTCAAGGAGGAAGACACAACTTAGGGGGCAAGATATGAAGGACATGGCATGAATACTTAAAACAAACAAAAAAAAAAAATAGAAAAAATCTTTCCCAAAGTCAAAGCCATCAAAATGCAGGCAGGCCATACGCCAGCAAGTGCAGGCACATGCAGCAAAGCTTGCCAAAATTGATCCCCACTGAAGGCCAAAACAGAAAAGAAGGACCTACAAACACGCTGGAATGGAGACAACATCAAAAGAATTGCAATTGCAGGAGAAAAATGAAAATTTGGGAAATTTAGTGACTCTAAGAAAATGGCCCGTGGTTTTATCAGGTGCAGTGCAAAGGACCAAAAGGTGCCAAAACTAAGCTCACAGATGTTGCAAAAGCAGGGGAAAAAGTCAAGGAGGAAGACACAACTTAGGGGGCAAGATGTGAGGGACATGGCATGAATACTTAAAATAATAAAAAAAAAGAAAAGAAAAAATCTTTCCCAAAGTCAAAGCCATCAAAATGCAGGCAGGCCATACGCCAGCAAAGGCAGGCACATGCAGCAAAGCTTGCCAAAATTGATCCCCACTGAAGGCCAAAACAGAAAAGAAGGACCTACAAACACGCTGGAATGGAGACAACATCAAAGGAATTGCAATTGGAGGAGAAAAAAAGAAAATTTGGGATATTTAGTGACTCTAAGAAAATGGCCTGGCAGTATATCATGTGCAGTGCAAAGGACCAAAGATGCCAAAACTAAGCTCACAGATGTTGCAAAAGCAGGGGAAAAAGTCAAGGAGGAAGACAGAACTTAGGGGGCAAGATATGAGGGACATGGCATGAACACTTCAGAAAACAACCAAAAAAGGAAAAAAATCTTTCCCAAAGTCAAAGCCATCAAAAGGCATGGCCTGCCATCAAGTGCAGGGACATGCACCAAAGATTCCTCTATTGGTCCCCATTGAAATCGCAAGATTCCTTTTCCCTTCCCGAAAGGAAATGAAATTTCCTTTCGGGAAGGGAAAAGGAATCTTGCGGATCCCAAAAGAAAGGCTTACAAACACTCTGGAAAGGAGATAGGTTCAAATGAAATGCAATTGAAAAAAGCAGAAAATCGGGAATTTTAGTCTCTTAAAAAAAAAGCTGTGAGGAAATCAGCTGCATTGCAAAGGACCAAAAGGTGCCAAAAAAAAAAGCTAACAGATGTTGCAAAAGCAGGGGAAAAAGTCAAGGAGGAAGACACAACTTAGGGGGCAAGATGTGAGGGACATGGCATGAATACTTGAAACAAAAAAGAAAAAAAAAAGAAAAAATCTTTCCCAAAGTCAAAGCCATCAAAATGCAGGCAGGCCATACGCCACCAAGGGCAGGCACATGCAGCAAAGCTTGCCAAAATTGATCCCCACTGAAGGCCAAAACAGAAAAGAAGGACCTACAAACACGCTGGAAAGGAGTCAACATCAAAGGAATTGCAATTGGAAGGGAAAAAAAGAAAATTTGGGGAATTAAATGTCTATAAGAAAATGGCCTGGCAGTATATCATGTGCAGTGCAAAGGACCAAAAGGTGCAAAAACTAAGCTCACAGATGTTGCAAAAGGAGGGGAAAAAGTCAAAGATTAAGACAAAACATAGGGGGCAAGGTATGAGGGACATGGCATGAATACTTAAAATAATAAAAAAAAAAAAAAGAAAAAATCTTTCCCAAAGTCAAAGCCATCAAAATGCAGGCAGGCCATACGCCACCAAGGGCAGGCACATGCAGCAAAGCTTGCTAAAATTGATCCCCACTGAAGGCCAAAACAGAAAAGAAGGACCTACAAACACGCTGGAATGGAGACAACATCAAAGGAATTGCAATTGGAGGAGAAAAAAAGAAAATTTGGGAAATTTAGTGACTCTAAGAAAATGGCCTGGCAGTATATCATGCGCAGTGCAAAGGACCAAAGATGCCAAAACTAAGCTCACAGATGTTGCAAAAGCAGGGGAAAAAGTCAAGGAGGAAGACAGAACTTAGGGGGTAAGATATGAGGGACATGGCATGAACACTTCAGAAAAAAACCAAAAAAAGAAAAAAATCTTTCCCAAAGTCAAAGCCATCAAAAGGCATGGCCTGCCATCAAGTGCAGGGACATGCACCAAAGATTCCTCTATTGGTCCCCATTGAAATCGCAAGATTCCTTTTCCCTTCCCGAAAGGAAATGAAATTTCCTTTCGGGAAGGGAAAAGGAATCTTGCGGATCCCAAAAGAAAGGCTTACAAACACTCTGGAAAGGAGATAGGTTCAAATTAAATGCAATTGAAAAAAGCAGAAAATCGGGAATTTTACTCCCTTAAAAAATAGGCTGTGAGGAAATCAGCTGCATTGCAAAGGACCAAAAGGTTCCAAAAAAAAAGCTCACAGATGTTGCAAAAGCAGGGGAAAAAGTCAAGGAGGAAGACACAACTTAGGGGGCAAGATGTGAGGGACATGGCATGAATACTTGAAACAAAAAAGAAAAAAAAAAGAAAAAATCTTTCCCAAAGTCAAAGCCATCAAAATGCAGGCAGGCCATACGCCACCAAGGGCAGGCACATGCAGCAAAGCTTGCCAAAATTGATCCCCACTGAAGGCCAAAACAGAAAAGAAGGACCTACAAACACGCTGGAAAGGAGTCAACATCAAAGGAATTGCAATTGGAGGAGAAAAAAAGAAAATTTGGGAAATTAAGTGTCTATAAGAAAATGGCCTGGGTTTATATCAGGTGCAGTGGAAAGGACCAAAGATGCCAAAACTCAGCTCACAGATGTTGCAAAAGCAGGGGAAAAAGTCAAGGAGGAAGACACAACTTAGGGAGCAAGATGTGAGGGACATGGCATGAATACTTAAAACAAATAAAAAAAAAAAGAAAAAGTCTTTCCCAAAGTCAAAGCCATGAAAATGCAGGCAGGCCATACGCCACCAAGGGCAGGCACATGCAGCAAAGCTTGCCAAAATTGATCCCCACTGAAGGCCAAAACAGAAAAGAAGGACCTACAAACACGCTGGAAAGGAGACAACATCAAAGAATTGCATTTGCAGGAGAAAAATGAAATTTTGGGAAATTTAGTGACTCTAAGAAAAGTGCCCGTGGTTTTATCAGGTGCAGTGCAAAGGACCAAAAGGTGCCAAAACTAAGCTGAGAGATGTTGCAAAGGAAGGGGAAAAAGTCAAGGAGGAAGACACAACTTAGGGAGCAAGATGTGAGGGACATGGCATGAATACTTAAAATAATAAAAAAAAAAAAAGAAAAAATCTTTCCCAAAGTCAAAGCCATCAAAATGCAGGCTGGCCATACGCCACCAAGGGCAGGCACATGCAGCAAAGCTTGCCAAAATTGATCCCCACTGAAGGCCAAAACAGAAAAGAAGGACCTACAAACACGCTGGAAAGGAGTCAACATCAAAGGAATTGCAATTGGAGGAGAAAAAAAGAAAATTTGGGAAATTTAGTGACTCTAAGAAAATGGCCTGGCAGTATATCATGTGCAGTGCAAAGGACCAAAAGGTGCCAAAACTAAGCTCACAGATGTTGCAAAAGCAGGGGAAAAAGTCAAGGAGGAAGACACAACTTAGGGGGCAAGATATGAGGGACATGTCATGAATACTTCAGAAAACAACCAAAAAAAGAAAATAATCTTTCCCCAAATCAAAGCCATCATAATGCAGGCAGGCCATACGCCACCAAGGGCAGGCACATGCAGCAAAGCTTGCCAAAATTGATCCCCACTGAAGGCCAAAACAGAAAAGAAGGACCTACAAACACGCTGGAATGGAGAACCATCAAAGGAATTGCAATTGCAGGAGAAAAAAGAAAATTTGGGAAATTTAGAGACTCTAAGAAAATGGCCCGGGGTTTTATCAGGTGCAGTGCAAAAGACCAAAAGGTGCCAAAACTAAGCTCACAGATGTTGCAAAAGCAGGGGAAAAAGTCAAGGAGGAAGACACAACTTAGGGGGCAAGATGTGAGGGACATGGCATGAATACTTACAATAATAAAAAAAAAAAGAAGAAAAAATCTTTCCCAAAGTCAAAGCCATCAAAATGCAGGCAGGCCATACGCCACCAAGGGCAGGCACATGCAGCAAAGCTTGCCAAAATTGATCCCCACTGAAGGCCAAAACAGAAAAGAAGGACCTACAAACACGCTGGAACGGACACAACATCAAAGGATTTGCAATTGGAGGAGATAAAAAGAAAATTTAGGAAATTTAATGACTCTAAGAAAATGGCCCGGGGTTTTATCAGGCGCAGTGCAAAGGACAAAAAGGTGCCAAAACTAAGCTCACAGATGTTGCAAAAGCAGGGGAAAAAGTCAAGGAGGAAGACACAACTTAGGGGGCAAGATATGAGGGACATGGCATGAATACTTAAACAAAAAAAAAAAAAAGGAAGAAAAAAATCTTTCCCAAAGTCAAAGCCATCAAAATGCAGGCAGGCCATACGCCACCAAGGGCAGGCACATGCAGCAAAGCTTGCCAAAATTGATCCCCACTGAAGGCCAAAACATAAAAGAAGGACCTACAAACACGCTGGAAAGGAGTCAACATCAAAGGAATTGCAATTGGAGGAGAAAAAAGAAAATTTTGAAAATTTAGTGACTCTAAGAAAATGGCCTGGGTTTATATCAGGTGCAGTGCAAAGGACCAAAAGATGCCAAAACTAAGCTCACAGATGTTGAAAAAGCAGGGGAAAAAGTCAAGGAGGAAGACACAACTTAGGGGGCCAGATGTGAGGGACATGGCATGAATACTTAAAATAATAAAAAAAAAAAAAGAAAAAATCTTTCCCAAAGTCAAAGCCAACAAAGTGCAGGCAGGCCATACGCCAGCATGGGCAGGCACATGCAGCAAATCTTGCCAAAATTGATCCCCACTGAAGGCCAAAACAGAAAAGAAGGACCTACAAAAACGCTCGAAAGGAGTCAAAATCAAAGGAATTGCAATTGGAGGAGAAAAAAGGAAAATTTGGGAAATTTAGTGACTCTTTGAAAGTGGCCTGGGGTTTTATCACGTGCATTGCAAAGGACCAACATGTGCCAAAACTAAGCTCACAGATGTTGCAAAAGCAGGGGAAAATGTCAAGGAGGAAGACACAACTTAGGGGGCAAGATATGAGGGACATGGCATGAACACTTCAGAAAACAACCAAAAAAAGAAAAAAATCTTTCCCAAAGTCACAGCCATCAAAAGGCATGGCCTGCCATCAAGTGCAGGGACATGCACCAAAGATTCCTCTATTGGTCCCCATTGAAATCGCAAGATTCCTTTTCCCTTCCCGAAAGGAAATGAAATTTCCTTTCGGGAAGGGAAAAGGAATCTTGCGAATCCCAAAAGAAAGGCTTACAAACACTCTGGAAAGGAGATAGGTTCAAATGAAATGCAATTGAAAAAAGCAGAAAATCGGGAATTTTAGTCTCTTCAAAAAATAGGCTGTGAGGAAATCAGCTGCATTGCAAAGGACCAAAAGGTGCCAAAACTAAGCTCACAGATGTTGCAAAAGCAGGGGAAAAAGTCAAGGAGGAAGACACCACTTAGGGGGCAAGATATGAAGGACATGGCATGAATACTTAAAACAAATCAAAAAAAAAAAATTGAAAAAATCTTTCCCAAAGTCAAAGCCATCAAAATGCAGGCAGGCCATACGCCACCAAGGGCAGGCACATGCAGCAAAGCTTGCCAAAATTGATCCCCACTGAAGGCCAATACAGAAAAGAAGGACCTACAAAGACCCTGGAAAAGAGTCAACATCAAAGGAATTGCAATTGGAGGAGAAAAAAAGAAAATTTGGGAAATTTATTGACTCTAAGAAAGTGGCCTGGAGTTTTAGCAGGTGCATTGCAAAGGACCAAAAGATGCCAAAACTAAGCACACAGATGTTGCAAAAGCAGGGGAAAAAGTGAAGGAGGAAGACACAACTCAGGGAGCAAGATATGAGGGACATGGCATGATTACTTAAAACAAAAAAAAAAAAAAAAAAAAGAAAAAATCTTTCCCAAAGTCAAAGCCATCAAAATGCAGGCAGGCCATACACCACCAAGGGCAGACACATGCAGCAAAGCTTGCCAAAATTGATCCCCACTGAAGGCCAAAACCGAAAAGAAGGACCTACAAACGCGGGGCTCCATGTGTGAGGGGCAGGGCTTCAGGCAGTGAGGGGCGGTGCTCTATATGTGACGGAAGCGGCTCCATGTGTGTGGGGCAGGGCTCCAGCCAGTGATGGGCGGGGCTCCATGTGGGATGGGCAGGGCTCCATGAGTGAGGGAAGGGGTTCCATGCGTGAGGGGCGGGGTTCCGGGCTGTGAGGGGTGGGGATCCAGTCAGTGAGGGGGGGGGCTCTAGGCAGTGATTGCCGAGGCTCCATGTGTTAGGGTTAGGGCTGCAGCCAGAGAGGGGCAGGGCTCCATGTGTGAGGGAAAAGGCTCCATGTGTGTGGGGCAGGGCTCCAGCCAGTGATGGGCGGGGCTCCATGTGGGATGGGCAGGGCTCCATGCAGTGAGGGATAGGGCTCCATATTTGAGGGGCGGGGCTTCAAATATGAAGGGTAAGGCCCCATGAGTGAAGGCCGGGGTTCCAGGCTTTCAGGAGTGGGGATCCAGTCAGTGAGGGGCGGGGCTCAGGGCAGTGATGGCCGGGGCTCTTTGTGTTAGTGGCAGGGCTCCAGCCAGAGAGGGGCAAGGCTCCATGTGTGAGGGAAAGGGCTCCATGTTTGTGGGGCAGGGCTCCAGCCAGTGATGGGCGGGGCTCCATGAGGGATGGGCAGGGCTCCATGCAGTCAGGGGCAAGGCTCCATCTTTGAGGGGCGGGGCTCCAATTATGAAGGGCAAGGCCCCATGAGTGAGGCGCGGTGTTCCAGGCTTTCAGGGGTGGGGATCCAGTCAGTGCGGGGCGGGGCACTAGGCAGTCATGGCTGGGGCTCCCTGTGTGAGGGGCAGGGCTTCAGGCAGTGAGGGGCGGTGGATGGAGACAGCATCGGAAATATTGCATTAGGAAAAGTAAAAATGTAAATTTGGTAAATTTAGTGACTGTAAGAAAATGGCCCGGGATTATGTCAGGTGCAGTGCGAAGGACTAAATGATGCCAAAACAAAGCTCACAGATATTTCAAAAGCAGCGGAAAAAGTCAAGGAGGAAAACACAACTTAGGGGGCAAGATATGAGGGACATGGCATGAATATTTAAAACAAGAAAAAAGAAAAACAAGAAAAAATCGTTCCCAAAGTCAAAGCCTTCAAAATGCAGGCAGGCCATACGCCAGCAAGTGCAGGCACATGCAGCAAAGCTTGCCAAATCTGATCCCCACTGAAGGCCAAAACAGAAAATAAGGGCCTACAAACAGGCTGGAGCGGAGACACCATCAAAGGAATTGTAATTGGAGGAGAAAAAAAGAAAATTTGGGAAATTTAGTGACTGTAAGGAAATGGCCCGGGATAATATCAGGTGCAGTGCGAAGGACCAAAAGATGCAAAAACTAAGCTCACAGATGTTGCAAAAGCAGGGGAAAAAGTCAAGGAGGAAGACACAACTTAGGTGGCAAGATATGAGGACATGGCATGGACACTTCAGAAATCAACCAAAAAATGAAAAAAATCTTTCCCCAAGTCAAAGCCACCAAAAGGCATGGCATGCCATCAAGTGCAGGGAAATGCACCAATGATTCTTCGATTCGTCCCCATTGAAATCACAAGATTTCTTTTCCCTTCCCGAAAGGAAATGAAATTTCCTTTCGGGAAGGGAAAAGGAATCTTGTGAATCCCAAAAGAAAGGCTTGCAAACACTCTGGAAAGGAGATAAGTTCAAATGAAATGCAATTGAAAAAAGCAGAAAATCAGTAATTTTAATGTCTTCAAAAAATAGGCTGTGAGGAAATCAGCTGCATTGCAAAGGACCAAAACATGCAAAAAATAGGCTCACAGATGTTGCAAAAGCAGGGGAAAAAGTCAAGGAGGAAGACACAACTTAGGGGGCAAGATATGAGGGACATGGCATGGACACTTCACAAAACAACGAAAAAAAAAAAAGTTTTCCAAAGTCAAAGCCATCAAAATGCAGGCAGGCCATACACCAGCAAGTCCAGGCACATGCAGCAAAGCTTGCCAAAATTCATCCCCACTGAAGGCCCAAACAGAAAAGAAGGACCTACAAACACACTGGAACAGAGACTCCATCAAAGGAATTACAATTGGAGGAGAAAAAAAGGAAATTTGGGAAATCTAGTTACTCTAAGAAAATGGCCCGGGATTATATGAGGTGCAGTGCGAAGGACCAAAAGATGCAAAAATTAAGCTAAGAGATGTTGCAAAATCAGGGGAAATAGTCAAGGAGGAAGACACAACTTAGGGGGCAAGATATGAGGGACATGGCATGAACAGTTAAACAAAAAAAAAAAAAACAAGAAAAAATCTTTCCCAAAGTCAAAGCCATCAAAATGCAGGCAGGCCATACGCCAGCAAGTGCAGACACATGCAGCAAAGCTTGCCAAAATTGATCCCCACTGAAGGCCAAAACCGAAAAGAAGGACCTACAAACGCGGAGCTCCATGTGTGAGGGGCAGGGCTTCAGGCAGTGAGGGGCGGTGCTCTATGTGTGACGGAAGCGGCTCCATGTGTGTGGGGCAGGGCTCCAGCCAGTGATGGGCGGGGCTCCATGTGGGATGGGCAGGGCTCCATGAGTGAGGGAAGGGGTTCCATGCGTGAGGGGCGGGGTTCCGGGCTGTGAGGGGTGGGGATCCAGTCAGTGAGGGGTGGGGCTCTAGGCAGTGATTGCCGAGGCTCCATGTGTTAGGGTTAGGGCTGCAGCCAGAGAGGGGCAGGGCTCCATGTGTGAGGGAAAAGGCTCCATGTGTGTGGGGCAGGGCTCCAGCCAGTGATGGGCGGGGCTCCATGAGGGATGGGCAGGGCTCCATGCAGTGAGGGATAGGGCTCCATATTTGAGGGGCGGGGCTTCAAATATGAAGGGCAAGGCCCCATGAGTGAAGGCCGGGGTTCCAGGCTTTCAGGGGTGGGGATCCAGTCAGTGAGGGGCGGGGCTCAGGGCAGTGATGGCCAGGGCTCTTTGTGTTAGTGGCAGGGCTCCAGCCAGAGAGGGGCAAGGCTCCATGTGTGAGGGAAAGGGCTCCATGTTTGTGGGGCAGGGCTCCAGCCAGTGATGGGTGGGGATCCATGAGGGATGGGCAGGGCTCCATGCAGTCAGGGGCAAGGCTCCATATTTGAGGGGCGGGGCTCCAATTATGAAGGGCAAGGCCCCATGAGTGAGGCGCGGGGTTCCAGGCTTTCAGGGGTGGGGATCCAGTCAGTGCGGGGCGGGGCACTAGGCAGTCATGGCTGGGGCTCCCTTTGTGAGGGGCAGGGCTTCAGGCAGTGAGGGGCGGTGGATGGAGACAGCATCGGAAATATTCCATTAGGAAAAGTAAAAATGTAAATTTGGTAAATTTAGTGACTGTAAGAAAATGGCCCGGGATAATATCAGGTGCAGTGCGAAGGACCAAAAGATGCAAAAACTAAGCTCACAGATGTAGCAAAAGCAGGGGAAAAAGTCAAGGAGGAAGACACAACTTAGGTGGCAAGATATGAGGACATGGCATGGACACTTCAGAAATCAACCAAAAAATGAAAAAAATCTTTCCCCAAGTCAAAGCCACCAAAAGGCATGGCATGCCATCAAGGGCAGGGAAATGCACCAATGATTCTTCGAGTCGTCCCCATTGAAATCACAAGATTTCTTTTCCCTTCCCGAAAGGAAATGAAATTTCCTTTCGTGAAGGGAAAAGGAATCTTGTGAATCCCAAAAGAAAGGCTTGCAAACACTCTGGAAAGGAGATAAGTTCAAATGAAATGCAATTGAAAAAAGCAGAAAATCAGTAATTTTAATGTCTTCAAAAAATAGGCTGTGAGGAAATCAGCTGCATTGCAAAGGATCAAAACATGCAAAAAATAGGCTCACAGATGTTGCAAAAGCAGGGGAAAAAGTCAAGGAGGAAGACACAACTTAGAGGGCAAGATATGAGGGACATGGCATGGACACTTCACAAAACAACGAAAAAAAAATAAAGTTTTCCAAAGTCAAAGCCATCAAAATGCAGGCAGGCCATACACGAGCAAGTCCAGGCAGATGCAGCAAAGCTTGCCAAAATTCATCCCCACTGAAGGCCCAAACAGAAAAGAAGGACCTACAAACACACTGGAACGGAGACTCCATCAAAGGAATTACAATTGGAGGAGAAAAAAAAGGAAATTTGGGAAATCTACTTACTCTAAGAAAATGGCCCGGGATTATATGAGGTGCAGTGCGAAGGACCAAAAGATGCAAAAATTAAGCTAAGAGATGTTGCAAAATCAGGGGAAATAGTCAAGGAGGAAGACACAACTTAGGGGGAAAGATATGAGGGACATGGCATGAACAGTTAAACAAAAAAAAAAAAACAAGAAAAAATCTTTCCCAAAGTCAAAGCCATCAAAATGCAGGCAGGTCATACGCCAGCAAGTGCAGACACATGCAGCAAAGCTTGCCAAAATTGATCCCCACTGAAGGCCAAAACCGAAAAGAAGGACCTACAAACGCGGAGCTCCATGTGTGAGGGGCAGGGCTTCAGGCAGTGAGGGGCGGTGCTCTATGTGTGACGGAAGCGGCTCCATGTGTGTGGGGCAGGGCTCCAGCCAGTGATGGGCGGGGCTCCATGTGGGATGGGCAGGGCTCCATGAGTGAGGGAAGGGGTTCCATGCGTGAGGGGCGGGGTTCCGGGCTGTGAGGGGTGGGGATCCAGTCAGTGAGGGGTGGGGCTCTAGGCAGTGATTGCCGAGGCTCCATGTGTTAGGGTTAGGGCTGCAGCCAGAGAGGGGCAGGGCTCCATGTGTGAGGGAAAAGGCTCCATGTGTGTGGGGCAGGGCTCCAGCCAGTGATGGGCGGGGCTCCATGAGGGATGGGCAGGGCTCCATGCAGTGAGGGATAGGGCTCCATATTTGAGGGGCGGGGCTTCAAATATGAAGGGCAAGGCCCCATGAGTGAAGGCCGGGGTTCCAGGCTTTCAGGGTTGGGGATCCAGTCAGTGAGGGGCGGGGCTCAGGGCAGTGATGGCCAGGGCTCTTTGTGTTAGTGGCAGGGCTCCAGCCAGAGAGGGGCAAGGCTCCATGTGTGAGGGAAAGGGCTCCATGTTTGTGGGGCAGGGGCTCCAGCCAGTGATGGGCGGGGATCCATGAGGGATGGGCAGGGCTCCATGCAGTCAGGGGCAAGGCTCCATATTTGAGGGGCGGGGCTCCAATTATGAAGGGCAAGGCCCCATGAGTGAGGCGCGGGGTTCCAGGCTTTCAGGGGTGGGGATCCAGTCAGTGCGGGGCGGGGCACTAGGCAGTCATGGCTGGGGCTCCCTGTGTGAGGGGCAGGGCTTCAGGCAGTGAGGGGCGGTGGATGGAGACAGCATCGGAAATATTGCATTAGGAAAAGCAAAAATGTAAATTTGGTAAATTTAGTGACTGTAAGAAAATGGCCCGGGATTATGTCAGGTGCAGTGCGAAGGACTAAATGATGCCAAAACAAAGCTCACAGATATTTCAAAAGCAGCGGAAAAAGTCATGGAGGAAAACACAACTTAGGGGGCAAGATATGAGGGACATGGCATGAATATTTAAAACAAGAAAAAAGAAAAACAAGAAAAAATCTTTCCCAAAGTCAAAGCCTTCAAAATGCAGGCAGGCCATACGCCAGCAAGTGCAGGCACATGCAGCAAAGCTTGCCAAATCTGATCCCCACTGAAGGCCAAAACAGCAAATAAGGGCCTACAAACAGGCTGGAGCGGAGACACCATCAAAGGAATTGTAATTGGAGGAGAAAAAAAGAAAATTTGGGAAATTTAGTGACTGTAAGGAAATGGCCCGGGATAATATCAGGTGCAGTGCGAAGGACCAAAAGATGCAAAAACTAATCTCACAGATGTAGCAAAAGCAGGGGAAAAAGTCAAGGAGGAAGACACAACTTAGGTGGCAAGATATGAGGACATGGCATGGACACTTCAGAAATCAACCAAAAAATGAAAAAAAATCTTTCCCCAAGTCAAAGCCACCAAAAGGCATGGCATGCCATCAAGGGCAGGGAAATGCACCAATGATTCTTCGAGTCGTCCCCATTGAAATCACAAGATTTCTTTTCCCTTCCCGAAAGGAAATGAAATTTCCTTTCGTGAAGGGAAAAGGAATCTTGTGAATCCCAAAAGAAAGGCTTGCAAACACTCTGGAAAGGAGATAAGTTCAAATGAAATGCAATTGAAAAAAGCAGAAAATCAGTAATTTTAATGTCTTCAAAAAATAGGCTGTGAGGAAATCAGCTGCATTGCAAAGGACCAAAACATGCAAAAAATAGGCTCACAGATGTTGCAAAAGCAGGGGAAAAAGTCAAGGAGGAAGACACAACTTAGGGGGCAAGATATGAGGGACATGGCATGGACACTTCACAAAACAACGAAAAAAAAATAAAGTTTTCCAAAGTCAAAGCCATCAAAATGCAGGCAGGCCATACACGAGCAAGTCCAGGCACATGCAGCAAAGCTTGCCAAAATTCATCCCCACTGAAGGCCCAAACAGAAAAGAAGGACCTACAAACACACTGGAACGGAGACTCCATCAAAGGAATTACAATTGGAGGAGAAAAAAAGGAAATTTGGGAAATCTAGTTACTCTAAGAAAATGGCCCGGGATTATATGAGGTGCAGTGCGAAGGACCAAAAGATGCAAAAATTAAGCTAAGAGATGTTGCAAAATCAGGGGAAATAGTCAAGGAGGAAGACACAACTTAGGGGGCAAGATATGAGGGACATGGCATGAACAGTTAAACAAAAAAAAAAAAACAAGAAAAAATCTTTCCCAAAGTCAAAGCCATCAAAATGCAGGCAGGCCATACGCCAGCAAGTGCAGACACATGCAGCAAAGCTTGCCAAAATTGATCCCCACTGAAGGCCAAAACCGAAAAGAAGGACCTACAAACGCGGGGCTCCATGTGTGAGGGGCAGGGCTTCAGGCAGTGAGGGGCGGTGCTCTATGTGTGACGGAAGCGGCTCCATGTGTGTGGGGCAGGGCTCCAGCCAGTGATGGGCGGGGCTCCATGTGGGATGGGCAGGGCTCCATGAGTGAGGGAAGGGGTTCCATGCGTGAGGGGCGGGGTTCCGGGCTGTGAGGGGTGGGGCTCTAGGCAGTGATTGCCGAGGCTCCATGTGTTAGGGTTAGGGCTGCAGCCAGAGAGGGGCAGGGCTCCATGTGTGAGGGAAAAGGCTCCATGTGTGTGGGGCAGGGCTCCAGCCAGTGATGGGTGGGGCTCCATGTGGGATGGGCAGGGCTCCATGCAGTGAGGGATAGGGCTCCATATTTGAGGGGCGGGGCTTCAAATATGAAGGGCAAGGCCCCATGAGTGAAGGCCGGAGTTCCAGGCTTTCAGGGGTGGGGATCCAGTCAGTGAGGGGCGGGGCTCAGGGCAGTGATGGCCGGGGCTCTTTGTGTTAGTGGCAGGGCTCCAGCCAGAGAGGGGCAAGGCTCCATGTGTGAGGGAAAGGGCTCCATGTTTGTGGGGCAGGGCTCCAGCCAGTGATGGGCGGGGATCCATGAGGGATGGGCAGGGCTCCATGCAGTCAGGGGCAAGGCTCCATCTTTGAGGGGCGGGGCTCCAATTATGAAGGGCAAGGCCCCATGAGTGAGGCGCGGGGTTCCAGGCTTTCAGGGGTGGGGATCCAGTCAGTGCGGGGCGGGGCACTAGGCAGTCATGGCTGGGGCTCCCTGTGTGAGGGGCAGGGCTTCAGGCAGTGAGGGGCGGATGATGGAGACAGCATCGGAAATATTCCATTAGGAAAAGTAAAAATGTAAATTTGGTAAATTTAGTGACTGTAAGAAAATGGCCCGGGATTATGTCAGGTGCAGTGCGAAGGACTAAATGATGCCAAAACAAAGCTCACAGATATTTCAAAAGCAGCGGAAAAAGTCAAGGAGGAAAACACAATTTAGGGGGCAAGATATGAGGGACATGGCATGAATATTTAAAACAAGAAAAAAGAAAAACAAGAAAAAATCTTGCCCAAAGTCAAAGCCTTCAAAATGCAGGCAGGCCATACGCCAGCAAGTGCAGGCACATGCAGCAAAGCTTGCCAAAATTCATCCCCACTGAAGGCCCAAACAGAAAATAAGGACCTACAAACACACTGGAACGGAGACTCCATCAAAGGAATTGTAATTGGAGGAGAAAAAAAGGAAATTTGGGAAATCTAGTTACTCTAAGAAAATGGCCCGGGATTATATGAGGTGCAGTGCGAAGGACCAAAAGATGCAAAAATTAAGCTAAGAGATGTTGCAAAATCAGGGGAAATAGTCAAGGAGGAAGACACAACTTACGGGGCAAGATATGAGGGACATGGCATGAACAGTTAAACAAAAAAAAAAAACAAGTAGAAATCTTTCCAAAAGTCAAAGCCATCAAAATGCAGGCAGGCCATACGCCAGCAAGTGCAGACACATGCAGCAAAGCTTGCCAAAATTGATCCCCACTGAAGGCCAAAACCGAAAAGAAGGACCTACAAATGCGGGGCTCCATGTGTGAGGGGCAGGGCTCCAGCCAGTGATGGGCGGGGCTCCATGTAGAATGGGCAGGGCTGAATGAGTGAGGGAAGGGGTTCCATTCGTGAGGGGCGGGGTTCCGGGCTGTGAGGGGTGGGGATCCAGTCAGTGCGGGGCGGGGCACTAGGCAGTCATGGCTGGGGCTCCCTGTGTGAGGGGCAGGGCTTCAGGCAGTGAGGGGCGGTGGATGGAGACAGCATCGGAAATATTGCATTAGGAAAAGTAGAAATGTAAATTTGGTAAATTTAGTGACTGTAAGAAAATGGCCCGGGATTATGTCAGATGCAGTGCGAAGGACTAAATGATGCCAAAACAAAGCTCACAGATATTTCAAAAGCAGCGGAAAAAGTCAAGGAGGAAAACACAACTTAGGGGGCAAGATATGAGGGACATGGCATGAATATTTAAAACAAGAAAAAAGAAAAACAAGAAAAAATCGTTCCCAAAGTCAAAGCCTTCAAAATGCAGGCAGGCCATACGCCAGCAAGTGCAGGCACATGCAGCAAAGCTTGCCAAATCTGATCCCCACTGAAGGCCAAAACAGAAAATAAGGGCCTACAAACAGGCTGGAGCGGAGACACCATCAAAGGAATTGCAATTGGAGGAGAAAAAAAGAAAATTTGGGAAATTTAGTGACTTTTAGAAAATGGCCCGGGATAATATCAGGTGCAGTGCGAAGGACCAAAAGATGCAAAAACTAAGCTCACAGATGTTGCAAAAGCAGGGGAAAAAGTCAAGGAGGAAGACAAAACTTAGGTGGCAAGATATGAGGACATGGCATGGACACTTCAGAAATCAACCAAAAAATGAAAAAAATCTTTCCCCAAGTCAAAGCCATCAAAAGGCATAGCATGCCATCAAGGGCAGGGAAATGCACCAATGATTCTTCGGTTCGTCCCCATTGAAATCACAAGATTCCTTTTCCCTTCCCGAAAGGAAATGAAATTTCCTTTCGGGAAGGGAAAAGGAATCTTGTGAATCCCAAAAGAAAGGCTTGCAAACACTCTGGAAAGGAGATAAGTTCAAATGAAATGCAATTGAAAAAAGCAGAAAATCAGTAATTTTAATGTCTTCAAAAAATAGGCTGTGAGGAAATCAGCTGCATTGCAAAGGATCAAAACATGCAAAAAATAGGCTCACAGATGTTGCAAAAGCAGGGGAAAAAGTCAAGGAGGAAGACACAACTGAGGGGGCAAGATATGAGGGACATGGCATGGACACTTCACAAAACAACGAAAAAAAAAATTTTTCCAAAGTCAAAGCCATCAAAATGCAGGCAGGCCATACACCAGCAAGTCCAGGCACATGCAGCAAAGCTTGCCAAAATTCATCCCCACTGAAGGCCCAAACAGAAAAGAAGGACCTACAAACACACTGGAACGGAGACTCCATCAAAGGAATTGCAATTGGAGGAGAAAAAAAGGAAATTTGGGAAATCTAGTTACTCTAAGAAAATGGCCCGGGATTATATGAGGTGCAGTGCGAAGGACCAAAAGATGCAAAAATTAAGCTAAGAGATGTTGCAAAATCAGGGGAAATAGTCAAGGAGGAAGACACAACTTACGGGGCAAGATATGAGGGACATGGCATGAACAGTTAAACAAAAAAAAAAAACCAAGAAAAAATCATTCCCAAAGTCAAAGCCATCAAAATTCAGGCAGCCATACGCCAGCAAGTGCAGACACATGCAGCAAAACTTGCCAAAATTGATCCCCACTGAAGGCCAAAACCGAAAAGAAGGACCTACAAACGCGGGGCTTCATGTGTGAGGGGCAGGGCTTCAGGCAGTGAGGGGCGGTGCTCTATGTGTGACGGAAGCGGCTCCATGTGTGTGGGGCAGGGCTCCAGGCAGTGATGGGCGGGGCTCCATGTGGGATGGGCAGGGCTCCATGAGTGAGGGAAGGGGTTCCATGCGTGAGGGGCGGGGTTCCGGGCTGTGAGGGGTGGGGATCCAGTCAGTGAGGGGTGGGGCTCTAGGCAGTGATTGCCGAGGCTCCATGTGTTAGGGTTAGGGCTGCAGCCAGAGAGGGGCAGGGCTCCATGTGTGAGGGAAAAGGCTCCATGTGTGTGGGGCGGGGCTCCAGCCAGTGATGGGCGGGGCTCCATGTGGGATGGGCAGGGCTCCATGCAGTGAGGGATAGGGCTCCATATTTGAGGGGCGGGGCTTCAAATACGAAGGGCAAGGCCCCATGAGTGAAGGCCGGGGTTCCAGGCTTTCAGGGGTGGGGATCCAGTCAGTGAGGGGCGGGGCTCAGGGCAGTGATGGCCGGGGATCTTTGTGTTAGTGGCAGGGCTCCAGCCAGAGAGGGGCAAGGCTCCATGTGTGAGGGAAAGGGCTCCATGTTTGTGGGGCAGGGCTCCAGCCAGTGATGGGCGGGGATCCATGAGGGATGGGCAGGGCTCCATGCAGTCAGGGGCAAGGCTCCATCTTTGAGGGGCGGGGCTCCAATTATGAAGGGCAAGGCCCCATGAGTGAGGCGCGGGGTTCCAGGCTTTCAGGGGTGGGGATCCAGTCAGTGCGGGGCGGGGCACTAGGCAGTCATGGCTGGGGCTCCCTGTGTGAGGGGCAGGGCTTCAGGCAGTGAGGGGCGGTGGATGGAGACAGCATCGGAAATATTCCATTAGGAAAAGTAAAAATGTAAATTTGGTAAATTTAGTGACTGTAAGAAAATGGCCCGGGATTATGTCAGGTGCAGTGCGAAGGACTAAATGATGCCAAAACAAAGCTCACAGATATTTCAAAAGCAGCGGAAAAAGTCAAGGAGGAAAACACAACTTAGGGGGCAAGATATGAGGGACATGGCATGAATATTTAAAACAAGAAAAAAGAAAAACAAGAAAAAATCGTTCCCAAAGTCAAAGCCTTCAAAATGCAGGCAGGCCATACGCCAGCAAGTGCAGGCACATGCAGCAAAGCTTGCCAAATCTGATCCCCACTGAAGGCCAAAACAGAAAATAAGGGCCTACAAACAGGCTGGAGCGGAGACACCATCAAAGGAATTGTAATTGGAGGAGAAAAAAAGAAAATTTGGGAAATTTAGTGACTGTTAGAAAATGGCCCGGGATAATATCAGGTGCAGTGCGAAGGACCAAAAGATGCAAAAACTAAGCTCACAGATGTTGCAAAAGCAGGGGAAAAAGTCAAGGAGGAAGACACAACTTAGGTGGCAAGATATGAGGACATGGCATGGACACTTCAGAAATCAACCAAAAAATGAAAAAAATCTTTCCCCAAGTCAAAGCCACCAAAAGGCATGGCATGCCATCAAGGGCAGGGAAATGCACCAATGATTCTTCGAGTCGTCCCCATTGAAATCACAAGGTTTCTTTTCCCTTCCCGAAAGGAAATGAAATTTCCTTTCGTGAAGGGAAAAGGAATCTTGTGAATCCCAAAAGAAAGGCTTGCAAACACTCTGGAAAGGAGATAAGTTCAAATGAAATGCAATTGAAAAAAGCAGAAAATCAGTAATTTTAATGTCTTCAAAAAATAGGCTGTGAGGAAATCAGCTGCATTGCAAAGGACCAAAACATGCAAAAAATAGGCTCACAGATGTTGCAAAAGCAGGGGAAAAAGTCAAGGAGGAAGACACAACTTAGGGGGCAAGATATGAGGGACATGGCATGGACACTTCACAAAACAACAAAAAAAAAAAAAATTTTTCCAAAGTCAAAGCCATCAAAATGCAGGCAGGCCATACACCAGCAAGTCCAGGCACATGCAGCAACGCTTGCCAAAATTGATCCCCACTGAAGGCCAAAACAGAAAAGAAGGACCTACAAACACACTGGAACGGAGACCCCATCAAAGGAATTGCAATCGGAGGAGAGAAAAAGGAATTTTGGGAAATCTAGTGACTCTAAGAAAATGGCCCGGGATTATATGAGGTGCAGTGCGAAGGACCAAAAGATGCAAAAATTAAGCTAAGAGATGTTGCAAAATCAGGGGAAATAGTCAAGGAGGAAGACACAACTTAGGGGGCAAGATATGAGGGACATGGCATGAAGAGTTAAACAAAAAAAAAAAAACAAGAAAAAATCTTTCCCAAAGTCAAAGCCATCAAAATGCAGGCAGGCCATACGCCAGCAAGTGCAGACACATGCAGCAAAGCTTGCCAAATCTGATCCCCACTGAAGGCCAAAACCGAAAAGAAGGACCTACAAACGCGGGGCTCCATGTGTGAGGGGCAGGGCTTCAGGCAGTGAGGGGCAGTGCTCTATGTGTGACGGAAGCGGCTCCATGTGTGTGGGGCAGGGCTCCAGGCAGTGATGGGCGGGGCTCCATGTGGGATGGGCAGGGCTCCATGAGTGAGGGAAGGGGTTCCATGCGTGAGGGGCGGGGTTCCGGGCTGTGAGGGGTGGGGATCCAGTCAGTGAGGGGTGGGGCTCTAGGCAGTGATTGCCGAGGCTCCATATGTTAGGGTTAGGGCTGCAGCCAGAGAGGGGCAGGGCTCCATGTGTGAGGGAGAAGGCTCCATGTGTGTGGGGCGGGGCTCCAGCCAGTGATGGGCGGGGCTCCATGTGGGATGGGCAGGGCTCCATGCAGTGAGGGATAGGGCTCCATATTTGAGGGGCGCGGCTTCAAATATGAAGGGCAAGGCCCCATGAGTGAAGGCCGGGGTTCCAGGCTTTCAGGGGTGGGGATCCAGTCAGTGAGGGGCGGGGCTCAGGGCAGTGATGGCCGGGGCTCTTTGTGTTAGTGGCAGGGCTCCAGCCAGAGAGGGGCAAGGCTCCATGTGTGAGGGAAAGGGCTCCATGTGTGTGGGGCAGGGCTCCAGCCAGTGATGGGCAGGGATCCATGAGGGATGGGCAGGGCTCCATGCAGTCAGGGGCAAGGCTCCATCTTTGAGGGGCGGGGCTCCAATTATGAAGGGCAAAGCCCCATGAGTGAGGCGCGGGGTTCCAGGCTTTCAGGGGTGGGGATCCAGTCAGTGCGGGGCGGGGCACTAGGCAGTCATGGCTGGGGCTCCCTGTGTGAGGGGCAGGGCTTCAGGCAGTGAGGGGCGGTGGATGGAGACAGCATCGGAAATATTGCATTAGGAAAAGTAAAAATGTAAATTTGGTAAATTTAGTGACTGTAAGAAAATGGCCCGGGATTATGTCAGGTGCAGTGCGAAGGACTAAATGATGCCAAAACAAAGCTCACAGATATTTCAAAAGCAGCGGAAAAAGTCAAGGAGGAAAACACAACTTAGGGGGCAAGATATGAGGGACATGGCATGAATATTTAAAACAAGAAAAAAGAAAAACAAGAAAAAATCGTTCCCAAAGTCAAAGCCTTCAAAATGCAGGCAGGCCATACGCCAGCAAGTGCAGGCACATGCAGCAAAGCTTGCCAAATCTGATCCCCACTGAAGGCCAAAACAGCAAATAAGGGCCTACAAAGAGGCTGGAGCGGAGACACCATCAAAGGAATTGTAATTGGAGGAGAAAAAAAGAAAATTTTGGAAATTTAGTGACTGTTAGAAAATGGCCCGGGATAATATCAGGTGCAGTGCGAAGGACCAAAAGATGCAAAAACTAAGCTCACAGATGTTGCAAAAGCAGGGGAAAAAGTCAAGGAGGAAGACACAACTTAGGGGGCAAGATATGAGGGACATGGCATGGACACTTCACAAAACAACGAAAAAAACACATTTTCCAAAGTCAAAGCCATCAAAATTCAGGCAGGCCATACACCAGCAAGTGCAGACACATGCAGCAAAGCTTGCCAAAATTGATCCCCACTGAAGGCCAAAACCGAAAAGAAGGACCTACAAACGCGGGGCTCCATGTGTGAGGGGCAGGGCTTCAGGCAGTGAGGGGCGGTGCTCTATGTGTGACGGAAGCGGCTCCATGTGTGTGGGGCAGGGCTCCAGCCAGTGATGGGCGGGGCTCCATGTGGGATGGGCAGGGCTCCATGAGTGAGGGAAGGGGTTCCATGCGTGAGGGGCGGGGTTCCGGGCTGTGAGGGGTGGGGCTCTAGGCAGTGATTGCCGAGGCTCCATGTGTTAGGGTTAGGGCTGCAGCCAGAGAGGGGCAGGGCTCCATGTGTGAGGGAAAAGGCTCCATGTGTGTGGGGCGGGGCTCCAGCCAGTGATGGGCGGGGCTCCATGTGGGATGGACAGGGCTCCATGCAGTGAGGGATAGGGCTCCATATTTGAGGGGCGGGGCTTCAAATATGAAGGGCAAGGCCCCATGAGTGAAGGCCGGGGTTCCAGGCTTTCAGGGGTGGGGATCCAGTCAGTGAGGGGCGGGGCACTAGGCAGTCATGGCTGGGGCTCCCTGTGTGAGGGGCAGGGCTTCAGGCAGTGAGGGGCGGTGGATGGAGACAGCATCGGAAATATTGCATTAGGAAAAGTAAAAATGTAAATTTGGTAAATTTAGTGACTGTAAGAAAATGGCCCGGGATTATGTCAGGTGCAGTGCGAAGGACTAAATGATGCCAAAACAAAGCTCACAGATATTTCAAAAGCAGCGGAAAAAGTCAAGGAGGAAAACACAACTTAGGGGGCAAGATATGAGGGACATGGCATGAATATTTAAAACAAGAAAAAAGAAAAACAAGAAAAAATCGTTCCCAAAGTCAAAGCCATCAAACTGCAGGCAGGCCATACGCCAGCAAGTGCAGGCACATGCAGCAAAGCTTGCCAAATCTGATCCCCACTGAAGGCCAAAACAGAAAATAAGGGCCTACAAGCAGGCTGGAGCGGAGACACCATCAAAGGAATTGCAATTGGAGAAGAAAAAAAGAAAATTTGGGAAATTTAGTGACTGTTAGAAAATGGCCCGGGATAATATCAGGTGCAGTGCGAAGGACCAAAAATGCAAAAACTAAGCTCACAGATGTTGCAAAAGCAGGGGAAAAAGTCAAGGAGGAAGACAAAACTTAGGTGGCAAGATATGAGGACATGGCATGGACACTTCAGAAATCAACCAAAAAATGAAAAAAATCTTTCCCCAAGACAAAGCCACCAAAAGGCAAGGCATGCCATCAAGTGCAGGGACATGCACCAATGATTCTTCAGTTCGTCCCCATTGAAATCACAAGATCCCTTTTCCCTTCCCGAAAGGAAATGAAATTTCCTTTCGGGAAGGGAAAAGGAATCTTGTGAATCCCAAAAGAAAGGCTTGCAAACACTCTGGAAAGGAGATAAGTTCAAATGAAATGCAATTGAAAAAAGCAGAAAATCAGTAATTTTAATTTCTTCAAAAAATAGGCTGTGAGGAAATCAGCTGCATTGCAAAGGACCAAAACATGCAAAAAATAGGCTCACAGATGTTGCAAAAGCAGGGGAAAAAGTCAAGGAGGAAGACACACCTTAGGGGGCAAGATATGAGGGACATGGCATGGACACTTCACAAAACAACGAAAAAAAAAAATTTTTCCAAAGTCAAAGCCATCAAAATGCAGGCAGGCCATACACCAGCAAGTGCAGGCACATGCAGCAAAGCTTGCCAAAATTCATCCCCACTGAAGGCCCAAACAGAAAAGAAGGACCTACAAACACACTGGAACGGAGACTCCATCAAAGGAATTGCAATTGGAGGAGAAAAAAAGGAAATTTGGGAAATCTAGTTACTCTAAGAAAATGGCCCGGGATTATATGAGGTGCAGTGCGAAGGACCAAAAGATGCAAAAATTAAGCTAAGAGATGTTGCAAAATCAGGGGAAATAGTCAAGGAGGAAGACACAACTTACGGGGCAAGATATGAGGGACATGGCATGAACAGTTAAACAAAAAAAAAAAACCAAGAAAAAATCATTCCCAAAGTCAAAGCCATCAAAATTCAGGCAGCCATACGCCAGCAAGTGCAGACACATGCAGCAAAGCTTGCCAAAATTGATCCCCACTGAAGGCCAAAACCGAAAAGAAGGACCTACAAACGCGGGGCTCCATGTGTGAGGGGCAGGGCTTCAGGCAGTGAGGGGCAGTGCTCTATGTGTGACGGAAGCGGCTCCATGTGTGTGGGGCAGGGCTCCAGGCAGTGATGGGCGGGGCTCCATGTGGGATGGGCAGGGCTCCATGAGTGAGGGAAGGGGTTCCATGCGTGAGGGGCGGGGTTCCGGGCTGTGAGGGGTGGGGATCCAGTCAGTGAGGGGTGGGGCTCTAGGCAGTGATTGCCGAGGCTCCATGTGTTAGGGTTAGGGCTGCAGCCAGAGAGGGGCAGGGCTCCATGTGTGAGGGAAAAGGCTCCATGTGTGTGGGGCGGGGCTCCAGCCAGTGATGGGCGGGGCTCCATGTGGGATGGGCAGGGCTCCATGCAGTGAGGGATAGGGCTCCATATTTGAGGGGCGGGGCTTCAAATATGAAGGGCAAGGCCCCATGAGTGAAGGCCGGGGTTCCAGGCTTTCAGGGGTGGGGATCCAGTCAGTGAGGGGCGGGGCTCAGGGCAGTGATGGCCGGGGATCTTTGTGTTAGTGGCAGGGCTCCAGCCAGAGAGGGGCAAGGCTCCATGTGTGAGGGAAAGGGCTCCATGTTTGTGGGGCAGGGCTCCAGCCAGTGATGGGCGGGGATCCATGAGGGATGGGCAGGGCTCCATGCAGTCAGGGGCAAGGCTCCATCTTTGAGGGGCGGGGCTCCAATTATGAAGGGCAAGGCCCCATGAGTGAGGCGCGGGGTTCCAGGCTTTCAGGGGTGGGGATCCAGTCAGTGCGGGGTGGGGCACTAGGCAGTCATGGCTGGGGCTCCCTGTGTGAGGGGCAGGGCTTCAGGCAGTGAGGGGCGGATGATGGAGACAGCATCGGAAATATTGTATTAGGAAAAGTAAAAATGTAAATTTGGTAAATTTAGTGACTGTAAGAAAATGGCCCGGGATTATGTCAGGTGCAGTGCGAAGGACTAAATGATGCCAAAACAAAGCTCACAGATATTTCAAAAGCAGCGGAAAAAGTCAAGGAGGAAAACACAACTTAGGGGGCAAGATATGAGGGACATGGCATGAATATTTAAAACAAGAAAAAAGAAAAACAAGAAAAAATCGTTCCCAAAGTCAAAGCCTTCAAAATGCAGGCAGGCCATACGCCAGCAAGTGCAGGCACATGCAGCAAAGCTTGCCAAATCTGATCCCCACTGAAGGCCAAAACAGCAAATAAGGGCCTACAAAGAGGCTGGAGCGGAGACACCATCAAAGGAATTGTAATTGGAGGAGAAAAAAAGAAAATTTTGGAAATTTAGTGACTGTTAGAAAATGGCCCGGGATAATATCAGGTGCAGTGCGAAGGACCAAAAGATGCAAAACCTAAGCTCACAGATGTTGCAAAAGCAGGGGAAAAAGTCAAGGAGGAAGACACAACTTAGGGGGCAAGATATGAGGGACATGGCATGGACACTTCACAAAACAACGAAAAAAACACATTTTCCAAAGTCAAAGCCATCAAAATTCAGGCAGGCCATACACCAGCAAGTGCAGACACATGCAGCAAAGCTTGCCAAAATTGATCCCCACTGAAGGCCAAAACCGAAAAGAAGGACCTACAAACGCGGGGCTCCATGTGTGAGGGGCAGGGCTTCAGGCAGTGAGGGGCGGTGCTCTATGTGTGACGGAAGCGGCTCCATGTGTGTGGGGCAGGGCTCCAGCCAGTGATGGGCGGGGCTCCATGTGGGATGGGCAGGGCTCCATGAGTGAGGGAAGGGGTTCCATGCGTGAGGGGCGGGGTTCCGGGCTGTGAGGGGTGGGGCTCTAGGCAGTGATTGCCGAGGCTCCATGTGTTAGGATTAGGGCTGCAGCCAGAGAGGGGCAGGGCTCCATGTGTGAGGGAAAAGGCTCCATGTGTGTGGGGCGGGGCTCCAGCCAGTGATGGGCGGGGCTCCATGTGGGATGGACAGGGCTCCATGCAGTGAGGGATAGGGCTCCATATTTGAGGGGCGGGGCTTCAAATATGAAGGGCAAGGCCCCATGAGTGAAGGCCGGGGTTCCAGGCTTTCAGGGGTGGGGATCCAGTCAGTGAGGGGCGGGGCACTAGGCAGTCATGGCTGGGGCTCCCTGTGTGAGGGGCAGGGCTTCAGGCAGTGAGGGGCGGTGGATGGAGACAGCATGGGAAATATGGCATTAGGAAAAGTAAAAATGTAAATTTGGTAAATTTAGTGACTGTAAGAAAATGGCCCGGGATTATGTCAGGTGCAGTGCGAAGGACTAAATGATGCCAAAACAAAGCTCACAGATATTTCAAAAGCAGCGGAAAAAGTCAAGGAGGAAAACACAACTTAGGGGGCAAGATATGAGGGACATGGCATGAATATTTAAAACAAGAAAAAAGAAAAACAAGAAAAAATCGTTCCCAAAGTCAAAGCCTTCAAACTGCAGGCAGGCCATACGCCAGCAAGTGCAGGCACATGCAGCAAAGCTTGCCAAATCTGATCCCCACTGAAGGCCAAAACAGAAAATAAGGGCCTACAAGCAGGCTGGAGCGGAGACACCATCAAAGGAATTGCAATTGGAGAAGAAAAAAAGAAAATTTGGGAAATTTAGTGACTGTTAGAAAATGGCCCGGGATAATATCAGGTGCAGTGCGAAGGACCAAAAATGCAAAAACTAAGCTCACAGATGTTGCAAAAGCAGGGGAAAAAGTCAAGGAGGAAGACAAAACTTAGGTGGCAAGATATGAGGACATGGCATGGACACTTCAGAAATCAACCAAAAAATGAAAAAAATCTTTCCCCAAGACAAAGCCACCAAAAGGCAAGGCATGCCATCAAGTGCAGGGACATGCACCAATGATTCTTCAGTTCGTCCCCATTGAAATCACAAGATCCCTTTTCCCTTCCCGAAAGGAAATGAAATTTCCTTTCGGGAAGGGAAAAGGAATCTTGTGAATCCCAAAAGAAAGGCTTGCAAACACTCTGGAAAGGAGATAAGTTCAAATGAAATGCAATTGAAAAAAGCAGAAAATCAGTAATTTTAATGTCTTCAAAAAATAGGCTGTGAGGAAATCAGCTGCATTGCAAAGGACCAAAACATGCAAAAAATAGGCTCACAGATGTTGCAAAAGCAGGGGAAAAAGTCAAGGAGGAAGACACACCTTAGGGGGCAAGATATGAGGGACATGGCATGGACACTTCACAAAACAACGAAAAAAAAAAATTTTTCCAAAGTCAAAGCCATCAAAATGCAGGCAGGCCATACACCAGCAAGTGCAGGCACATGCAGCAAAGCTTGCCAAAATTCATCCCCACTGAAGGCCCAAACAGAAAAGAAGGACCTACAAACACACTGGAACGGAGACTCCATCAAAGGAATTGCAATTGGAGGAGAAAAAAAGGAAATTTGGGAAATCTAGTTACTCTAAGAAAATGGCCCGGGATTATATGAGGTGCAGTGCGAAGGACCAAAAGATGCAAAAATTAAGCTAAGAGATGTTGCAAAATCAGGGGAAATAGTCAAGGAGGAAGACACAACTTACGGGGCAAGATATGAGGGACATGGCATGAACAGTTAAACAAAAAAAAAAAACCAAGAAAAAATCATTCCCAAAGTCAAAGCCATCAAAATTCAGGCAGCCATACGCCAGCAAGTGCAGACACATGCAGCAAAGCTTGCCAAAATTGATCCCCACTGAAGGCCAAAACCGAAAAGAAGGACCTACAAACGCGGGGCTCCATGTGTGAGGGGCAGGGCTTCAGGCAGTGAGGGGCAGTGCTCTATGTGTGACGGAAGCGGCTCCATGTGTGTGGGGCAGGGCTCCAGGCAGTGATGGGCGGGGCTCCATGTGGGATGGGCAGGGCTCCATGAGTGAGGGAAGGGGTTCCATGCGTGAGGGGCGGGGTTCCGGGCTGTGAGGGGTGGGGATCCAGTCAGTGAGGGGTGGGGCTCTAGGCAGTGATTGCCGAGGCTCCATGTGTTAGGGTTAGGGCTGCAGCCAGAGAGGGGCAGGGCTCCATGTGTGAGGGAAAAGGCTCCATGTGTGTGGGGCGGGGCTCCAGCCAGTGATGGGCGGGGCTCCATGTGGGATGGGCAGGGCTCCATGCAGTGAGGGATAGGGCTCCATATTTGAGGGGCGGGGCTTCAAATATGAAGGGCAAGGCCCCATGAGTGAAGGCCGGGGTTCCAGGCTTTCAGGGGTGGGGATCCAGTCAGTGAGGGGCGGGGCTCAGGGCAGTGATGGCCGGGGATCTTTGTGTTAGTGGCAGGGCTCCAGCCAGAGAGGGGCAAGGCTCCATGTGTGAGGGAAAGGGCTCCATGTTTGTGGGGCAGGGCTCCAGCCAGTGATGGGCGGGGATCCATGAGGGATGGGCAGGGCTCCATGCAGTCAGGGGCAAGGCTCCATCTTTGAGGGGCGGGGCTCCAATTATGAAGGGCAAGGCCCCATGAGTGAGGCGCGGGGTTCCAGGCTTTCAGGGGTGGGGATCCAGTCAGTGCGGGGTGGGGCACTAGGCAGTCATGGCTGGGGCTCCCTGTGTGAGGGGCAGGGCTTCAGGCAGTGAGGGGCGGATGATGGAGACAGCATCGGAAATATTGTATTAGGAAAAGTAAAAATGTAAATTTGGTAAATTTAGTGACTGTAAGAAAATGGCCCGGGATTATGTCAGGTGCAGTGCGAAGGACTAAATGATGCCAAAACAAAGCTCACAGATATTTCAAAAGCAGCGGAAAAAGTCAAGGAGGAAAACACAACTTAGGGGGCAAGATATGAGGGACATGGCATGAATATTTAAAACAAGAAAAAAGAAAAACAAGAAAAAATCGTTCCCAAAGTCAAAGCCTTCAAAATGCAGGCAGGCCATACGCCAGCAAGATCAGGCACATGCAGCAAAGCTTGCCAAATCTGATCCCCACTGAAGGCCAAAACAGAAAAGAAGGGCCTACAAACAGGCTGGAGCGGAGACACCATCAAAGGAATTGTAATTGGAGGAGAAAAAAAGAAAATTTGGGAAATTTAGTGACTGTTAGAAAATGGCCCGGGATAATATCAGGTGCAGTGCGAAGGACCAAAAGATGCAAAAACTAAGCTCACAGATGTTGCAAAAGCAGGGGAAAAAGTCAAGGAGGAAGACACAACTTAGGTGGCAAGATATGAGGACATGGCATGGACACTTCAGAAATCAACCAAAAAATGAAAAAAATCTTTCCCCAAGTCAAAGCCACCAAAAGGCATGGCATGCCATCAAGGGCAGGGAAATGCACCAATGATTCTTCGAGTCGTCCCCATTGAAATCACAAGGTTTCTTTTCCCTTCCCGAAAGGAAATGAAATTTCCTTTCGTGAAGGGAAAAGGAATCTTGTGAATCCCAAAAGAAAGGCTTGCAAACACTCTGGAAAGGAGATAAGTTCAAATGAAATGCAATTGAAAAAAGCAGAAAATCAGTAATTTTAATGTCTTCAAAAAATAGGCTGTGAGGAAATCAGCTGCATTGCAAAGGACCAAAAGATGCAAAAAATAGGCTCACAGATGTTGCAAAAGCAGGGGAAAAAGTCAAGGAGGAAGACACAACTTAGGGGGCAAGATATGAGGACATGGCATGGACACTTCACAAAACAACGAAAAAAAAATTTTTCCAAAGTCAAAGCCATCAAAATGCAGGCAGGCCATACACCAGCAAGTCCAGGCACATGCAGCAAAGCTTGCCAAAATTCATCCCCACTGAAGGCCCAAACAGAAAAGAAGGACCTACAAACACACTGGAACGGAGACTCCATCAAAGGAATTGCAATTGGAGGAGAAAAAAAGGAAATTTGGGAAATCTAGTTACTCTAAGAAAATGGCCCGGGATTATATGAGGTGCAGTGCGAAGGACCAAAAGATGCAAAAATTAAGCTAAGAGATGTTGCAAAATCAGGGGAAATAGTCAAGGAGGAAGACACAACTTACGGGGCAAGATATGAGGGACATGGCATCAATAGTTAAACAAAAAAAAAAAACCAAGAAAAAACCATTCCCAAAGTCAAAGCCATCAAAATGCAGGCAGGCCATACGCCAGCAAGTGCAGACACATGCAGCAAAGCTTGCCAAAATTGATCCCCACTGAAGGCCAAAACCGAAAAGAAGGACCTACAAACGCGGGGCTCCATGTGTGAGGGGCAGGGCTTCAGGCAGTGAGGGGCGGTGCTCTATGTGTGACGGAAGCGGCTCCATGTGTGTGGGGCAGGGCTCCAGGCAGTGATGGGCGGGGATCCATGTGGGATGGGCAGGGCTCCATGAGTGAGGGAAGGGGTTCCATGCGTGAGGGGCGGGGTTCCGGGCTGTGAGGGGTGGGGATCCAGTCAGTGCGGGGCGGGGCACTAGGCAGTCATGGCTGGGGCTCCCTGTGTGAGGGTTAGGGCTTCAGGCAGTGAGGGGCGGATGATGGAGACAGCATCGGAAATATTGCATTAGGAAAAGTAAAAATGTAAATTTGGTAAATTTAGTGACTGTAAGAAAATGGCCCGGGATTATGTCAGGTGCAGTGCGAAGGACTAAATGATGCCAAAACAAAGCTCACAGATATTTCAAAAGCAGCGGAAAAAGTCATGGAGGAAAACACAACTTAGGGGGCAAGATATGAGGGACCTGGCATGAATATTTAAAACAAGAAAAAAGAAAAACAAGAAAAAATCGTTCCCAAAGTCAAAGCCTTCAAAATGCAGGCAGGCCATACGCCAGCAAGTGCAGGCACATGCAGCAAAGCTTGCCAAATCTGATCCCCACTGAAGACCAAAACAGAAAATAAGGGCCTACAAACAGGCTGGAGCGGAGACACCATCAAAGGAATTGTAATTGGAGGAGATAAAAAGAAAATTTTGGAAATTTAGTGACTGTTAGAAAATGGCCCGGGATAATATCAGGTGCAGTGCGAAGGACCAAAAGATGCAAAAACTAAGCTCACAGATGTTGCAAAAGCAGGGGAAAAAGTCAAGGAGGAAGACACAACTTACGGGGCAAGATATGAGGGACATGGCATGGACACTTCACAAAACAACGAAAAAAAAAACATTTTCCAAAGTCAAAGCCATCAAAATGCAGGCAGGCCATACACCAGCAAGTGCAGACACATGCAGCAAAGCTTGCCAAAATTGATCCCCACTGAAGGCTAAAACCGAAAAGAAGGACCTACAAACGCGGGGCTCCATGTGTGAGGGGCAGGGCTTCAGGCAGTGAGGGGCGGTGCTCTATGTGTGACGGAAGCGGCTCCATGTGTGTGGGGCAGGGCTCCAGGCAGTGATGGGCGGGGCTCCATGTGGGATGGGCAGGGCTCCATGAGTGAGGGAAGGGGTTCCATGCGTGAGGGGCGGGGTTCCGGGCTGTGAGGGGTGGGGCTCTAGGCAGTGATTGCCGAGGCTCCATGTGTTAGGGTTAGGGCTGCAGCCAGAGAGGGGCAGGGCTCCATGTGTGAGGGAAAAGGCTCCATGTGTGTGGGGCGGGGCTCCAGCCAGTGATGGGCGGGGCTCCATGTGGGATGGACAGGGCTCCATGCAGTGAGGGATAGGGCTCCATATTTGAGGGGCGGGGCTTCAAATATGAAGGGCAAGGCCCCATGAGTGAAGGCCGGGGTTCCAGGCTTTCAGGGGTGGGGATCCAGTCAGTGAGGGGCGGGGCACTAGGCAGTCATGGCTGGGGCTCCCTGTGTGAGGGGCAGGGCTTCAGGCAGTGATGGGCGGTGGATGGAGACAGCATCGGAAATATTGCATTAGGAAAAGTAAAAATGTAAATTTGGTAAATTTAGTGACTGTAAGAAAATGGCCCGGGATTATGTCAGGTGCAGTGCGAAGGACTAAATGATGCCAAAACAAAGCTCACAGATATTTCAAAAGCAGCGGAAAAAGTCAAGGAGGAAAACACAACTTAGGGGGCAAGATATGAGGGACATGGCATGAATATTTAAAACAAGAAAAAAGAAAAACAAGAAAAAATCGTTCCCAAAGTCAAAGCCTTCAAACTGCAGGCAGGCCATACGCCAGCAAGTGCAGGCACATGCAGCAAAGCTTGCCAAATCTGATCCCCACTGAAGGCCAAAACAGAAAATAAGGGCCTACAAACAGGCTGGAGCGGAGACACCATCAAAGGAATTGCAATTGGAGGAGAAAAAAGAAAATTTGGGAAATTTAGTGACTGTTAGAAAATGGCCCGGGATAATATCAGGTGCAGTGCGAAGGACCAAAAGATGCAAAAACTAAGCTCACAGATGTTGCAAAAGCAGGGGAAAAAGTCAAGGAGGAAGACACAACTTAGGTGGCAAGATATGAGGACATGGCATGGACACTTCAGAAATCAACCAAAAAATGAAAAAAATCTTTCCCCAAGTCAAAGCCACCAAAAGGCATGGCATGCCATCAAGGGCAGGGAAATGCACCAATGATTCTTCAGTTCGTCCCCATTGAAATCACAAGATTCCTTTTCCCTTCCCGAAAGGAAAGGAAATTTCCTTTCGGGAAGGGAAAAGGAATCTTGTGAATCCCAAAAGAAAGGCTTGCAAACACTCTGGAAAGGAGATAAGTTCAAATGAAATGCAATTGAAAAAAGCAGAAAATCAGTAATTTTAAT
The DNA here is from genome assembly GCA_021963965.1 of Artemisiospiza belli. Lineage (NCBI taxonomy): Eukaryota > Metazoa > Chordata > Aves > Passeriformes > Passerellidae > Artemisiospiza > Artemisiospiza belli. The sequence continues at coordinate 16,680 of JAKDEW010000892.1, read as the reverse complement.
GTCTTCAAAAAATAGGCTGTGAGGAAATCAGCTGCATTGCAAAGGATCAAAACATGCAAAAAATAGGCTCACAGATGTTGCAAAAGCAGGGGAAAAAGTCAAGGAGGAAGACACACCTTAGGGGCAAGATATGAGGGACATGGCATGGACACTTCACAAAACAACGAAAAAAAAAATTTTTCCAAAGTCAAAGCCATCAAAATGCAGGCAGGCCATACACCAGCAAGTGCAGGCACATGCAGCAAAGCTTGCCAAAATTCATCCCCACTGAAGGCCCAAACAGAAAAGAAGGACCTACAAACACACTGGAACGGAGACTCCATCAAAGGAATTGCAATTGGAGGAGAAAAAAAGGAAATTTGGGAAATCTAGTTACTCTAAGAAAATGGCCCGGGATTATATGAGGTGCAGTGCGAAGGACCAAAAGATGCAAAAATTAAGCTAAGAGATGTTGCAAAATCAGGGGAAATAGTCAAGGAGGAAGACACAACTTACAGGGCAAGATATGAGGGACATGGCATGAACAGTTAAACAAAAAAAAAAACCAAGAAAAAATCATTCCCAAAGTCAAAGCCATCAAAATTCAGGCAGCCATACGCCAGCAAGTGCAGACACATGCAGCAAAGCTTGCCAAAATTGATCCCCACTGAAGGCCAAAACCGAAAAGAAGGACCTACAAACGCGGGGCTCCATGTGTGAGGGGCAGGGCTCCAGCCAGTGATGGGCGGGGCTCCATGTGGGATGGGCAGGGCTCCATGAGTGAGGGAAGGGGTTCCATGCGTGAGGGGCGGGGTTCCGGGCTGTGAGGGGTGGGGATCCAGTCAGTGAGGGGTGGGGCTCTAGGCAGTGATTGCCGAGGCTCCATGTGTTAGGGTTAGGGCTGCAGCCAGAGAGGGGCAGGGCTCCATGTGTGAGGGAAAAGGCTCCATGTGTGTGGGGCGGGGCTCCAGCCAGTGATGGGCGGGGCTCCATGTGGGATGGGCAGGGCTCCATGCAGTGAGGGATAGGGCTCCATATTTGAGGGGCGGGGCTTCAAATATGAAGGGCAAGGCCCCATGAGTGAAGGCCGGGGTTCCAGGCTTTCAGGGGTGGGGATCCAGTCAGTGAGGGGCGGGGCTCAGGGCAGTGATGGCCGGGGATCTTTGTGTTAGTGGCAGGGCTCCAGCCAGAGAGGGGCAAGGCTCCATGTGTGAGGGAAAGGGCTCCATGTTTGTGGGGCAGGGCTCCAGCCAGTGATGGGCGGGGATCCATGAGGGATGGGCAGGGCTCCATGCAGTCAGGGGCAAGGCTCCATATTTGAGGGGCGGGGCTCCAATTATGAAGGGCAAGGCCCCATGAGTGAGGCGCGGGGTTCCAGGCTTTCAGGGGTGGGGATCCAGTCAGTGCGGGGCGGGGCACTAGGCAGTCATGGCTGGGGCTCCCTGTGTGAGGGGCAGGGCTTCAGGCAGTGAGGGGCGGTGGATGGAGACAGCATCGGAAATATTGCATTAGGAAAAGTAAAAATGTAAATTTGGTAAATTTAGTGACTGTAAGAAAATGGCCCGGGATTATGTCAGGTGCAGTGCGAAGGACTAAATGATGCCAAAACAAAGCTCACAGATATTTCAAAAGCAGCGGAAAAAGTCAAGGAGGAAAACACAACTTAGGGGGCAAGATATGAGGGACATGGCATGAATATTTAAAACAAGAAAAAAGAAAAACAAGAAAAAATCGTTCCCAAAGTCAAAGCCTTCAAAATGCAGGCAGGCCATACGCCAGCAAGTGCAGGCACATGCAGCAAAGCTTGCCAAATCTGATCCCCACTGAAGGCCAAAACAGAAAAGAAGGGCCTACAAACAGGCTGGAGCGGAGACACCATCAAAGGAATTGTAATTGGAGGAGAAAAAAAGAAAATTTGGGAAATTTAGTGACTGTTAGAAAATGGCCCGGGATAATATCAGGTGCAGTGCGAAGGACCAAAAGATGCAAAAACTAAGCTCACAGATGTTGCAAAAGCAGGGGAAAAAGTCAAGGAGGAAGACACAACTTAGGTGGCAAGATATGAGGACATGGCATGGACACTTCAGAAATCAACCAAAAAATGAAAAAAAATCTTTCCCCAAGTCAAAGCCACCAAAAGGCATGGCATGCCATCAAGGGCAGGGAAATGCACCAATGATTCTTCGAGTCGTCCCCATTGAAATCACAAGATTTCTTTTCCCTTCCCGAAAGGAAATGAAATTTCCTTTCAGGAAGGGAAAAGGAATCTTGTGAATCCCAAAAGAAAGGCTTGCAAACACTCTGGAAAGGAGATAAGTTCAAATGAAATGCAATTGAAAAAAGCAGAAATCAGTAATTTTAATGTCTTCAAAAAATAGGCTGTGAGGAAATCAGCTGCATTGCAAAGGACCAAAACATGCAAAAAATAGGCTCACAGATGTTGCAAAAGCAGGGGAAAAAGTCAAGGAGGAAGACACAACTTAGGGGGCAAGATATGAGGGACATGGCATGGACACTTCACAAAACAACGAAAAAAAAAATTTTTTTCCAAAGTCAAAGCCATCAAAATGCAGGCAGGCAATACACCAGCATGTCCAGGCACATGCAGCAAAGCTTGCCAAAATTCATCCCCACTGAAGGCCCAAACAGAAAAGAAGGACCTACAAACACACTGGAACGGAGACTCCATCAAAGGAATTGCAATTGGAGGAGAAAAAAAGGAAATTTGGGAAATCTAGTTACTCTAAGAAAATGGCCCGGGATTATATGAGGTGCAGTGCGAAGGACCAAAAGATGCAAAAATTAAGCTAAGAGATGTTGCAAAATCAGGGAAAATAGTCAAGGAGGAAGACACAACTTAGGGGGCAAGATATGAGGGACATGGCATGAACAGTTAAACAAAAAAAAAAAAACAAGAAAAAATCTTTCCCAAAGTCAAAGCCATCAAAATGCAGGCAGGCCATACGCCAGCAAGTGCAGACACATGCAGCAAAGCTTGCCAAACCTGATCCCCACTGAAGGCCAAAACCGAAAAGAAGGACCTACAAACGCGGGGCTCCATGTGTGAGGGGCAGGGCTTCAGGCAGTGAGGGGCGGTGCTCTATGTGTGACGGAAGCGGCTCCATGTGTGTGGGGCAGGGCTCCAGCCAGTGATGGGCGGGGCTCCATGTGGGATGGGCAGGGCTCCATGAGTGAGGGAAGGGGTTCCATGCGTGAGGGGCGGGGTTCCGGGCTGTGAGGGGTGGGGATCCAGTCAGTGAGGGGTGGGGCTCTAGGCAGTGATTGCCGAGGCTCCATGTGTTAGGGTTAGGGCTGCAGCCAGAGAGGGGCAGGGCTCCATGTGTGAGGGAAAAGGCTCAATGTGTGTGGGGCAGGGCTCCAGCCAGTGATGGGCGGGGCTCCATGTGGGATGGGCAGGGCTCCATGCAGTGAGGGATAGGGCTCCATATTTGAGGGGCGGGGCTTCAAATATGAAGGGCAAGGCCCCATGAGTGAAGGCCGGGGTTCCAGGCTTTCAGGGGTGGGGATCCAGTCAGTGAGGGGCGGGGCTCAGGGCAGTGATGGCCGGGGCTCTTTGTGTTAGTGGCAGGGCTCCAGCCAGAGAGGGGCAAGGCTCCATGTGTGAGGGAAAGGGCTCCATGTTTGTGGGGCAGGGCTCCAGCCAGTGATGGGCGGGGCTCCATGAGGGATGGGCAGGGCTCCATGCAGTCAGGGGCAAGGCTCCATCTTTGAGGGGCGGGGCTCCAATTATGAAGGGCAAGGCCCCATGAGTGAGGCGCGGGGTTCCAGGCTTTCAGGGGTGGGGATCCAGTCAGTGCGGGGCGGGGCACTAGGCAGTCATGGCTGGGGCTCCCTGTGTGAGGGGCAGGGCTTCAGGCAGTGAGGGGCGGTGGATGGAGACAGCATCGGAAATATTGCATTAGGAAAAGTAAAAATGTAAATTTGGTAAATTTAGTGACTGTAAGAAAATGGCCCGGGATTATGTCAGGCGCAGTGCGAAGGACTAAATGATGCCAAAACAAAGCTCACAGATATTTCAAAAGCAGGGGAAAAAGTCAAGGAGGAAAACACAACTTAGGGGGCAAGATATGAGGGACATGGCATGAATATTTAAAACAAGAAAAAAGAAAAACAAGAAAAAATCGTTCCCAAAGTCAAAGCCTTCAAAATGCAGGCAGGCCATACGCCAGCAAGATCAGGCACATGCAGCAAAGCTTGCCAAATCTGATCCCCACTGAAGGCCAAAACAGAAAAGAAGGGCCTACAAACAGGCTGGAGCGGAGACACCATCAAAGGAATTGTAATTGGAGGAGAAAAAAAGAAAATTTGGGAAATTTAGTGACTGTAAGGAAATGGCCCGGGATAATATCAGGTGCAGTGCGAAGGACCAAAAGATGCAAAAACGAAGCTCACAGATGTTGCAAAAGCAGGGGAAAAAGTCAAGGAGAACGACACAACTTAGGTGGCAAGATATGAGGACATGGCATGGACACTTCAGAAATCAACCAAAAAATGAAAAAAATCTTTCCCCAAGTCAAAGCCACCAAAAGGCATGGCATGCCATCAAGGGCAGGGAAATGCACCAATGATTCTTCGATTCGTCCCCATTGAAATCACAAGATTTCTTTTCCCTTCCCGAAAGGAAATGAAATTTCCTTTCGGGAAGGGAAAAGGAATCTTGTGAATCCCAAAAGAAAGGCTTGCAAACACTCTGGAAAGGAGATAAGTTCAAATGAAATGCAATTGAAAAAAGCAGAAAATCAGTAATTTTAATGTCTTCAAAAAATAGGCTGTGAGGAAATCAGCTGCATTGCAAAGGACCAAAACATGCAAAAAATAGGCTCACAGATGTTGTAAAAGCAGGGGAAAAAGTCAAGGAGGAAGACACAACTTAGGGGGCAAGATATGAGGGACATGGCATGGACACTTCACAAAACAACGAAAAAAAAAAAATTTTCCAAAGTCAAAGCCATCAAAATGCAGGCAGGCCATACACCAGCAAGTCCAGGCACATGCAGCAAAGCTTGCCAAAATTGATCCCCACTGAAGGCCCAAACAGAAAAGAAGGACCTACAAACACACTGGAACGGAGACTCCATCAAAGGAATTGCAATTGGAGGAGAAAAAAAGGAAATTTGGGAAATCTAGTTACTCTAAGAAAATGGCCCGGGATTATATGAGGTGCAGTGCGAAGGACCAAAAGATGCAAAAATTAAGCTAAGAGATGTTGCAAAATCAGGGGAAATAGTCAAGGAGGAAGACACAACTTAGGGGGCAAGATATGAGGGACATGGCATGAACAGTTAAACAAAAAAAAAAAAACAAGAAAAAATCTTTCCCAAAGTCAAAGCCATCAAAATGCAGGCAGGCCATACACCAGCAAGTGCAGACACATGCAGCAAAGCTTGCCAAAATTGATCCCCACTGAAGGCCAAAACCGAAAAGAAGGACCTACAAACGCGGGGCTCCATGTGTGAGGGGCAGGGCTTCAGGCAGTGAGGGGCGGTGCTCTATGTGTGACGGAAGCGGCTCCATGTGTGTGGGGCAGGGCTCCAGCCAGTGATGGGCGGGGCTCCATGTGGGATGGGCAGGGCTCCATGAGTGAGGGAAGGGGTTCCATGCGTGAGGGGCGGGGTTCCGGGCTGTGAGGGGTGGGGATCCAGTCAGTGAGGGGTGGGGCTCTAGGCAGTGATTGCCGAGGCTCCATGTGTTAGGGTTAGGGCTGCAGCCAGAGAGGGGCAGGGCTCCATGTGTGAGGGAAAAGGCTCCATGTGTGTGGGGCAGGGCTCCAGCCAGTGATGGGCGGGGCTCCATGTGGGATGGGCAGGGCTCCATGCAGTGAGGGATAGGGCTCCATATTTGAGGGGCGGGGCTTCAAATATGAAGGGCAAGGCCCCATGAGTGAAGGCCGGGGTTCCAGGCTTTCAGGGGTGGGGATCCAGTCAGTGAGGGGCGGGGCTCAGGGCAGTGATGGCCGGGGCTCTTTGTGTTAGTGGCAGGGCTCCAGCCAGAGAGGGGCAAGGCTCCATGTGTGAGGGAAAGGGCTCCATGTTTGTGGGGCAGGGCTCCAGCCAGTGATGGGCGGGGCTCCATGAGGGATGGGCAGGGCTCCATGCAGTCAGGGGCAAGGCTCCATCTTTGAGGGGCGGGGCTCCAATTATGAAGGGCAAGGCCCCATGAGTGAGGCGCGGGGTTCCAGGCTTTCAGGGGTGGGGATCCAGTCAGTGCGGGGCGGGGCACTAGGCAGTCATGGCTGGGGCTCCCTGTGTGAGGGGCAGGGCTTCAGGCAGTGAGGGGCGGTGGATGGAGACAGCATCGGAAATATTGCATTAGGAAAAGTAAAAATGTAAATTTGGTAAATTTAGTGACTGTAAGAAAATGGCCCGGGATTATGTCAGGCGCAGTGCGAAGGACTAAATGATGCCAAAACAAAGCTCACAGATATTTCAAAAGCAGGGGAAAAAGTCAAGGAGGAAAACACAACTTAGGGGGCAAGATATGAGGGACATGGCATGAATATTTAAAACAAGAAAAAAGAAAAACAAGAAAAAATCGTTCCCAAAGTCAAAGCCTTCAAAATGCAGGCAGGCCATACGCCAGCAAGATCAGGCACATGCAGCAAAGCTTGCCAAATCTGATCCCCACTGAAGGCCAAAACAGAAAAGAAGGGCCTACAAACAGGCTGGAGCGGAGACACCATCAAAGGAATTGTAATTGGAGGAGAAAAAAAGAAAATTTGGGAAATTTAGTGACTGTAAGGAAATGGCCCGGGATAATATCAGGTGCAGTGCGAAGGACCAAAAGATGCAAAAACGAAGCTCACAGATGTTGCAAAAGCAGGGGAAAAAGTCAAGGAGAACGACACAACTTAGGTGGCAAGATATGAGGACATGGCATGGACACTTCAGAAATCAACCAAAAAATGAAAAAAATCTTTCCCCAAGTCAAAGCCACCAAAAGGCATGGCATGCCATCAAGGGCAGGGAAATGCACCAATGATTCTTCGATTCGTCCCCATTGAAATCACAAGATTTCTTTTCCCTTCCCGAAAGGAAATGAAATTTCCTTTCGGGAAGGGAAAAGGAATCTTGTGAATCCCAAAAGAAAGGCTTGCAAACACTCTGGAAAGGAGATAAGTTCAAATGAAATGCAATTGAAAAAAGCAGAAAATCAGTAATTTTAATGTCTTCAAAAAATAGGCTGTGAGGAAATCAGCTGCATTGCAAAGGACCAAAACATGCAAAAAATAGGCTCACAGATGTTGTAAAAGCAGGGGAAAAAGTCAAGGAGGAAGACACAACTTAGGGGGCAAGATATGAGGGACATGGCATGGACACTTCACAAAACAACGAAAAAAAAAAAATTTTCCAAAGTCAAAGCCATCAAAATGCAGGCAGGCCATACACCAGCAAGTCCAGGCACATGCAGCAAAGCTTGCCAAAATTGATCCCCACTGAAGGCCCAAACAGAAAAGAAGGACCTACAAACACACTGGAACGGAGACTCCATCAAAGGAATTGCAATTGGAGGAGAAAAAAAGGAAATTTGGGAAATCTAGTTACTCTAAGAAAATGGCCCGGGATTATATGAGGTGCAGTGCGAAGGACCAAAAGATGCAAAAATTAAGCTAAGAGATGTTGCAAAATCAGGGGAAATAGTCAAGGAGGAAGACACAACTTAGGGGGCAAGATATGAGGGACATGGCATGAACAGTTAAACAAAAAAAAAAAAACAAGAAAAAATCTTTCCCAAAGTCAAAGCCATCAAAATGCAGGCAGGCCATACACCAGCAAGTGCAGACACATGCAGCAAAGCTTGCCAAAATTGATCCCCACTGAAGGCCAAAACCGAAAAGAAGGACCTACAAACGCGGGGCTCCATGTGTGAGGGGCAGGGCTTCAGGCAGTGAGGGGCGGTGCTCTATGTGTGACGGAAGCGGCTCCATGTGTGTGGGGCAGGGCTCCAGCCAGTGATGGGCGGGGCTCCATGTGGGATGGGCAGGGCTCCATGAGTGAGGGAAGGGGTTCCATGCGTGAGGGGCGGGGTTCCGGGCTGTGAGGGGTGGGGATCCAGTCAGTGAGGGGTGGGGCTCTAGGCAGTGATTGCCGAGGCTCCATGTGTTAGGGTTAGGGCTGCAGCCAGAGAGGGGCAGGGCTCCATGTGTGAGGGAAAAGGCTCCATGTGTGTGGGGCAGGGCTCCAGCCAGTGATGGGCGGGGCTCCATGTGGGATGGGCAGGGCTCCATGCAGTGAGGGATAGGGCTCCATATTTGAGGGGCGGGGCTTCAAATATGAAGGGCAAGGCCCCATGAGTGAAGGCCGGGGTTCCAGGCTTTCAGGGGTGGGGATCCAGTCAGTGAGGGGCGGGGCTCAGGGCAGTGATGGCCGGGGCTCTTTGTGTTAGTGGCAGGGCTCCAGCCAGAGAGGGGCAAGGCTCCATGTGTGAGGGAAAGGGCTCCATGTTTGTGGGGCAGGGCTCCAGCCAGTGATGGGCGGGGCTCCATGAGGGATGGGCAGGGCTCCATGCAGTCAGGGGCAAGGCTCCATCTTTGAGGGGCGGGGCTCCAATTATGAAGGGCAAGGCCCCATGAGTGAGGCGCGGGGTTCCAGGCTTTCAGGGGTGGGGATCCAGTCAGTGCGGGGCGGGGCACTAGGCAGTCATGGCTGGGGCTCCCTGTGTGAGGGGCAGGGCTTCAGGCAGTGAGGGGCGGTGGATGGAGACAGCATCGGAAATATTGCATTAGGAAAAGTAAAAATGTAAATTTGGTAAATTTAGTGACTGTAAGAAAATGGCCCGGGATTATGTCAGGCGCAGTGCGAAGGACTAAATGATGCCAAAACAAAGCTCACAGATATTTCAAAAGCAGGGGAAAAAGTCAAGGAGGAAAACACAACTTAGGGGGCAAGATATGAGGGACATGGCATGAATATTTAAAACAAGAAAAAAGAAAAACAAGAAAAAATCGTTCCCAAAGTCAAAGCCTTCAAAATGCAGGCAGGCCATACGCCAGCAAGATCAGGCACATGCAGCAAAGCTTGCCAAATCTGATCCCCACTGAAGGCCAAAACAGAAAAGAAGGGCCTACAAACAGGCTGGAGCGGAGACACCATCAAAGGAATTGTAATTGGAGGAGAAAAAAAGAAAATTTGGGAAATTTAGTGACTGTAAGGAAATGGCCCGGGATAATATCAGGTGCAGTGCGAAGGACCAAAAGATGCAAAAACGAAGCTCACAGATGTTGCAAAAGCAGGGGAAAAAGTCAAGGAGAACGACACAACTTAGGTGGCAAGATATGAGGACATGGCATGGACACTTCAGAAATCAACCAAAAAATGAAAAAAATCTTTCCCCAAGTCAAAGCCACCAAAAGGCATGGCATGCCATCAAGGGCAGGGAAATGCACCAATGATTCTTCGATTCGTCCCCATTGAAATCACAAGATTCCTTTTCCCTTCCCGAAAGGAAATGAAATTTCCTTTCGGGAAGGGAAAAGGAATCTTGTGAATCCCAAAAGAAAGGCTTGCAAACACTCTGGAAAGGAGATAAGTTCAAATGAAATGCAATTGAAAAAAGCAGAAAATCAGTAATTTTAATGTCTTCAAAAAATAGGCTGTGAGGAAATCAGCTGCATTGCAAAGGACCAAAACATGCAAAAAATAGGCTCACAGATGTTGCAAAAGCAGGGGAAAAAGTCAAGGAGGAAGACACAACTTAGGGGGCAAGATATGAGGGACATGGCATGGACACTTCACAAAACAACGAAAAAAAAAATTTTTTTCCAAAGTCAAAGCCATCAAAATGCAGGCAGGCCATGCACCAGCAAGTCCAGGCACATGCAGCAAAGCTTGCCAAAATTCATCCCCACTGAAGGCCCAAACAGAAAAGAAGGACCTACAAACACACTGGAACGGAGACTCCATCAAAGGAATTGCAATTGGAGGAGAAAAAAAGGAAATTTGGGTAATCTAGTTACTCTAAGAAAATGGCCCGGGATTATATGAGGTGCAGTGCGAAGGACCAAAAGATGCAAAAATTAAGCTAAGAGATGTTGCAAAATCAGGGGAAATAGTCAAGGAGGAAGACACAACTTACGGGGCAAGATATGAGGGACATGGCATGAACAGTTAAACAAAAAAAAAAAAACAAGAAAAAATCTTTCCCAAAGTCAAAGCCATCAAAATGCAGGCAGGCCATACGCCAGCAAGTGCAGACACATGCAGCAAAGCTTGCCAAAATTGATCCCCACTGAAGGCCAAAACCGAAAAGAAGGACCTACAAACGTGGGGCTCCTTGTGTGAGGGGCAGGGCTTCAGGCAGTGAGGGGCGGTGCTCTATGTGTGACGGAAGCGGCTCCATGTGTGTGGGGCAGGGCTCCAGGCAGTGATGGGCGGGGCTCCATGTGGGATGGGCAGGGCTCCATGAGTGAGGGAAGGGGTTCCATGCGTGAGGGGCGGGGTTCCGGGCTGTGAGGGGTGGGGATCCAGTCAGTGAGGGGTGGGGCTCTAGGCAGTGATTGCCGAGGCTCCATGTGTTAGGGTTAGGGCTGCAGCCAGAGAGGGGCAGGGCTCCATGTGTGAGGGAAAAGGCTCCGTGTGTGTGGGGCGGGGCTCCAGCCAGTGATGGGCGGGGCTCCATGTGGGATGGGCAGGGCTCCATGCAGTGAGGGATAGGGCTCCATATTTGAGGGGCGGGGCTTCAAATATGAAGGGCAAGGCCCCATGAGTGAAGGCCGGGGTTCCAGGCTTTCAGGGGTGGGGATCCAGTCAGTGAGGGGCGGGGCTCAGGGCAGTGATGGCCGGGGCTCTTTGTGTTAGTGGCAGGGCTCCAGCCAGAGAGGGGCAAGGCTCCATGTGTGAGGGAAAGGGCTCCATGTTTGTGGGGCAGGGCTCCAGCCAGTGATGGGCGGGGATCCATGGGGGATGGGCAGGGCTCCATGCAGTCAGGGGCAAGGCTCCATCTTTGAGGGGCGGGGCTCCAATTATGAAGGGCAAGGCCCCATGAGTGAGGTGCGGCGTTCCAGGGTTTCAGGGGTGGGGATCCAGTCAGTGCGGGGCGGGGCACTAGGCAGTCATGGCTGGGGCTCCCTGTGTGAGGGGCAGGGCTTCAGGCAGTGAGGGACGGTGGATGGAGACAGCATCGGAAATATTGCATTAGGAAAAGTAAAAATGTAAATTTGGTAAATTTAGTGACTGTAAGAAAATGGCCCCGGATTATGTCAGGTGCAGTGCGAAGGACTAAATGATGCCAAAACAAAGCTCACAGATATTTCAAAAGCAGGGGAAAAAGTCAAGGAGGAAGACACAACTTAGGGGGCAAGATATGAGGGACATGGCATGAATATTTAAAACAAGAATAAAGAAAAACAAGAAAAAATCGTTCCCAAAGTCAAAGCCTTCAAAATGCAGGCAGGCCATATGCCAGCAAGTGCAGGCACATGCAGCAAAGCTTGCCAAATCTGATCCCCACTGAAGGCCAAAACAGAAAATAAGGGCCTACAAACAGGCTGGAGCGGAGACACCATCAAAGGAATTGTAATTGGAGGAGAAAAAAAGAAAATTTGGGAAATTTAGTGACTGTAAGGAAATGGCCCGGGATAATATCAGGTGCAGTGCGAAGGACCAAAACATGCAAAAACTAAGCTCACAGATGTTGCAAAAGCAGGGGAAAAAGTCAAGGAGGAAGACACAACTTAGGTGGCAAGATATGAGGGACATGGCATGGACACTTCAGAAATCAACCAAAAAATGAAAAAAATCTTTCCCCAAGTCAAAGCCACCAAAAGGCATGGCATGCCATCAAGGGCAGGGAAATGCACCAATGATTCTTTGATTCGTCCCCATTGAAATCACAAGATTTCTTTTCCCTTCCCGAAAGGAAATGAAATTTCCTTTCGGGAAGGGAAAAGGAATCTTGTGAATCCCAAAAGAAAGGCTTGCAAACACTCTGGAAAGGAGATAAGTTCAAATGAAATGCAATTGAAAAAAGCAGAAAATCAGTAATTTTAATGTCTTCAAAAAATAGGCTGTGAGGAAATCAGCTGCATTGCAAAGGAACAAAACATGCAAAAAATAGGCTCACAGATGTTGCAAAAGCAGGGGAAAAAGTCAAGGAGGAAGACACAACTTAGAGGGCAAGATATGAGGGACATGGCATGGACACTTCACAAAACAACGAAAAAAAAAAAAATTTTCCAAAGGCAAAGCCATCAAAATGCAGGCAGGCAATACACCAGCAAGTCCAGGCACATGCAGCAAAGCTTGCCAAAATTCATCCCCACTGAAGGCCCAAACAGAAAAGAAGGACCTACAAACACACTGGAACGGAGACTCCATCAAAGGAATTGCAATTGGAGGAGAAAAAAAGGAAATTTGGTAAATCTAGTTACTCTAAGAAAATGGCCCGGGATTATATGAGGTGCAGTGCGAAGGACCAAAAGATGCAAAAATTAAGCTAAGAGATGTTGCAAAATCAGGGGAAATAGTCAAGGAGGAAGACACAACTTAGGGGGCAAGATATGAGGGACATGGCATGAACAGTTAAACAAAATAAAAAAAACAAGAAAAATCTTTCCCAAAGTCAAAGCCATCAAAATGCAGGCAGGCCATACGCCAGCAAGTGCAGACACATGCAGCAAAGCTTGCCAAAATTGATCCCCACTGAAGGCCAAAACCGAAAAGAAGGACCTACAAACGCGGGGCTCCATGTGTGAGGGGCAGGGCTTCAGGCAGTGAGGGGCGGTGCTCTATGTGTGACGGAAGCGGCTCCATGTGTGTGGGGCAGGGCTCCAGCCAGTGATGGGCGGGGCTCCATGTGGGATGGGCAGGGCTCCATGAGTGAGGGAAGGGGTTCCATGCGTGAGGGGCGGGGTTCCGGGCTGTGAGGGGTGGGGATCCAGTCAGTGAGGGGTGGGGCTCTAGGCAGTGATTGTCGAGGCTCCATGTGTTAGGGTTAGGGCTGCAGCCAGAGAGGGGCAGGGCTCCATGTGTGAGGGAAAAGGCTCCATGTGTGTGGGGCAGGGCTCCAGCCAGTGATGGGTGGGGCTCCATGTGGGATGGGCAGGGCTCCATGCAGTGAGGGATAGGGCTCCATATTTGAGGGGCGGGGCTTCAAATATGAAGGGCAAGGCCCCATGAGTGAAGGCCGGGGTTCCAGGCTTTCAGGGGTGGGGATCCAGTCAGTGAGGGGCGGGGCTCAGGGCAGTGATGGCCGGGGCTCTTTGTGTTAGTGGCAGGGCTCCAGCCAGAGAGGGGCAAGGCTCCATGTGTGAGGGAAAGGGCTCCATGTTTGTGGGGCAGGGCTCCAGCCAGTGATGGGCGGGGATCCATGAGGGATGGGCAGGGCTCCATGCAGTCAGGGGCAAGGCTCCATCTTTGAGGGGCGGGGCTCCAATTATGAAGGGCAAGGCCCCATGAGTGAGGCGTGGGGTTCCAGGCTTTCAGGGGTGGGGATCCAGTCAGTGCGGGGCGGGGCACTAGGCAGTCATGGCTGGGGCTCCCTGTGTGAGGGGCAGGGCTTCAGGCAGTGAGGGACGGTGGATGGAGACAGCATCGGAAATATTGCATTAGGAAAAGTAAAAATGTAAATTTGGTAAATTTAGTGACTGTAAGAAAATGGCCCCGGATTATGTCAGGTGCATTGCGAAGGACTAAATGATGCCAAAACAAAGCTCACAGATATTTCAAAAGCAGGGGAAAAAGTCAAGGAGGAAAACACAACTTAGGGGGCAAGATATGAGGGACATGGCATGAATATTTAAAACAAGAAAAAGGAAAAACAAGAAAAAATCGTTCCCAAAGTCAAAGCCTTCAAAATGCAGGCAGGCCATACGCCAGCAAGATCAGGCACATGCAGCAAAGCTTGCCAAATCTGATCCCCACTGAAGGCCAAAACAGAAAAGAAGGGCCTACAAACAGGCTGGAGCGGAGACACCATCAAAGGAATTGTAATTGGAGGAGAAAAAAAGAAAATTTGGGAAATTTAGTGACTGTAAGGAAATTGCCCGGGATAATATCAGGTGCAGTGCGAAGGACCAAAACATGCAAAAACTAAGCTCACAGATGTTGCAAAAGCAGGGGAAAAAGTCAAGGAGAAAGACACAACTTAGGTGGCAAGATATGAGGACATGGCATGGACACTTCAGAAATCAACCAAAAAATGAAAAAAATCTTTCCCCAAGTCAAAGCCACCAAAAGGCATGGCATGCCATCAAGGGCAGGGAAAATGCACCAATGATTCTTCGATTCGTCCCCATTGAAATCACAAGATTTCTTTTCCCTTCCCGAAAGGAAATGAAATTTCCTTTTGGGAAGGGAAAAGGAATCTTGTGAATCCCAAAAGAAAGGCTTGCAAACACTCTGGAAAGGAGATAAGTTCAAATGAAATGCAATTGAAAAAAGCAGAAAATCAGTAATTTTAATGTCTTCAAAAAATAGGCTGTGAGGAAATCAGCTGCATTGCAAAGGACCAAAACATGCAAAAAATAGGCTCACAGATGTTGCAAAAGCAGGGGAAAAAGTCAAGGAGGAAGACACAACTTAGGGGGCAAGATATGAGGGACATGGCATGGACACTTCACAAAACAACGAAAAAAAAAATTTTTTTCCAATGTCAAAGCCATCAAAATGCAGGCAGGCCATGCACCAGCAAGTCCAGGCACATGCAGCAAAGCTTGCCAAAATTCATCCCCACTGAAGGCCCAAACAGAAAAGAAGGACCTACAAACACACTGGAACGGAGACTCCATCAAAGGAATTGCAATTGGAGGAGAAAAAAAGGAAATTTGGGAAATCTAGTTACTCTAAGAAAATGGCCCGGGATTATATGAGGTGCAGTGCGAAGGACCAAAAGATGCAAAAATTAAGCTAAGAGATGTTGCAAAATCAGGGGAAATAGTCAAGGAGGAAGACACAACTTACGGGGCAAGATATGAGGGACATGGCATGAAAAGTTAAACAAAAAAAAAAAAACAAGAAAAAATCTTTCCCAAAGTCAAAGCCATCAAAATGCAGGCAGGCCATACGCCAGCAAGTGCAGACACATGCAGCAAAGCTTGCCAAAATTGATCCCCACTGAAGGCCAAAACCGAAAAGAAGGACCTACAAACGCGGGGCTCCATGTGTGAGGGGCAGGGCTTCAGGCAGTGAGGGGCGGTGCTCTATGTGTGACGGAAGCGGCTCCATGTGTGTGGGGCAGGGCTCCAGGCAGTGATGGGCGGGGCTCCATGTGGGATGGGCAGGGCTCCATGAGTGAGGGAAGGGGTTCCATGCGTGAGGGGCGGGGTTCCGGGCTGTGAGGGGTGGGGATCCAGTCAGTGAGGGGTGGGGCTCTAGGCAGTGATTGCCGAGGCTCCATGTGTTAGGGTTAGGGCTGCAGCCAGAGAGGGGCAGGGCTCCATGTGTGAGGGAAAAGGCTCGTGTGTGTGGGGCAGGGCTCCAGCCAGTGATGGGCGGGGCTCCATGTGGGATGGGCAGGGCTCCATGCAGTGAGGGATAGGGCTCCATATTTGAGGGGCGGGGCTTCAAATATGAAGGGCAAGGCCCCATGAGTGAAGGCCGGGGTTCCAGGCTTTCAGGGGTGGGGATCCAGTCAGTGAGGGGCGGGGCTCAGGGCAGTGATGGCCGGGGCTCTTTGTGTTAGTGGCAGGGCTCCAGCCAGAGAGGGGCAAGGCTCCATGTGTGAGGGAAAGGGCTCCATGTTTGTGGGGCAGGGCTCCAGCCAGTGATGGGCGGGGATCCATGAGGGATGGGCAGGGCTCCATGCAGTCAGGGGCAAGGCTCCATCTTTGAGGGGCGGGGCTCCAATTATGAAGGGCAAAGCCCCATGAGTGAGGTGCGGGGTTCCAGGCTTTCAGGGGTGGGGATCCAGTCAGTGCGGGGCGGGGCACTAGGCAGTCATGGCTGGGGCTCCCTGTGTGAGGGGCAGGGCTTCAGGCAGTGAGGGGCGGTGGATGGAGACAGCATCGGAAATATTGCATTAGGAAAAGTAAAAATGTAAATTTGGTAAATTTAGTGACTGTAAGAAAATGGCCCCGGATTATGTCAGGTGCAGTGCGAAGGACTAAATGATGCCAAAACAAAGCTCACAGATATTTCAAAAGCAGCGGAAAATGTCAAGGAGGAAAACACAACTTAGGGGGCAAGATATGAGGGACATGGCATGGATATTTAAAACAAGAAAAAAGAAAAACAAGAAAAAATCGTTCCCAAAGTCAAAGCCATCAAAATGCAGGCAGGCCATACGCCAGCAAGATCAGGCACATGCAGCAAAGCTTGCCAAATCTGATCCCCACTGAAGGCCAAAACAGAAAAGAAGGGCCTACAAACAGGCTGGAGCGGAGACACCATCAAAGGAATTGTAATTGGAGGAGAAAAAAAGAAAATTTGGGAAATTTAGTGACTGTAAGGAAATGGCCCGGGATAATATCAGGTGCAGTGCGAAGGACCAAAAGATGCAAAAACTAAGCTCACAGATGTTGCAAAAGCAGGGGAAAAAGTCAAGGAGGAAGACACAACTTAGGTGGCAAGATATGAGGACATGGCATGGACACTTCAGAAATCAACCAAAAATGAAAAAAATCTTTCCCCAAGTCAAAGCCACCAAAAGGCATGG
This sequence comes from Artemisiospiza belli, assembly GCA_021963965.1. Taxonomy (NCBI): domain Eukaryota; kingdom Metazoa; phylum Chordata; class Aves; order Passeriformes; family Passerellidae; genus Artemisiospiza; species Artemisiospiza belli. The sequence continues at coordinate 93 of JAKDEW010000892.1, read as the reverse complement.
CATGCCATCAAGGGCAGGGAAATGCACCAATGATTCTTCGATTCGTCCCCATTGAAATCACAAGATTCCTTTTCCCTTCCCGAAAGGAAATAT
>JAKDEW010000891.1:0-96999 GCA_021963965.1 Artemisiospiza belli | reverse complement strand
GAAGGCACAATGCAGCAAAGCTTGCCAAAACTGATCCCCACTGAAGGCCAAAACAGAAAAGAACGACCTACAAACACGCTGGAAAGGAGTCAACATCATAGGAATTGCAATTGGAGGAGAAAAAAAGAAAATTTGGGAATTGAGTGACTCTTACAAAGTGGCCTGGGATTTTATCAGGTGCAGTGCAAAAGGACCAAAAGATGCCAAAACTAAGCTCACAGATGTTGCAAAAGCGGGGGAAAAAGTCAAGGAGGAAGACACAACTTAGGGGGCAAGATATGAGGGACATGGCATGAACCCTTCAGAAAACAACCAAAAAAAGAAAAAAATCTTTCCCAAAGTCAAGGCCATCAAAAGGCATGGCCTGCCATCTAGTTCAGGGACATGCACCTAAGATTCCTCTATTGGTCCCAATTGAAATCGCAAGATTCCTTTTCCTTCCCGAAAGGAAATTTCATTTCCTTTCGGGAAGGGAAAAGGAATCTTGCGAATCCCAAAAGAAAGTCTTACAAATACTCTGGAAAGCAGATAGGTTCAAATGAAATGCAATTGAAAAAAGCAGAAAATCGGGAATTTTAGTCTCTTCAAAAAATAGGCTGTGAGGAAATCAGCTGCATTGCAAAGGACCAAAAGGTGGCAAAACTAAGCTCACAGATGTTGCAAAAGCAGGGGAAAAAGTCAAGGAGGAAGACACAACTTAGGGGGCACGATATGAAGGACATGGCATGAATACTTAAAATATTAAAAAAAAAAAAAAAAGAAAAAATCTTTCGCAAAGTCAAAGCCATGAAAATGCAGGCAGGCCATACGCCACCAAGGGCAGGCACATGCAGCAAAGCTTGCCAAAATTGATCCCCACTGAAGGCCAAAACAGAAAAGAAGGACCTACAAACACGCTGGAAAGGAGTCAACATCAAAAGATTTGCATTTGGAGGAGAAAATAGAAAATTACTGAAATTAATGACTCTAAAAAATGGCCTGGGTTTATATCAGGTGCATTGCAAAGGACCAAAAGGTGCCAAAACTAAGCTCACAGATGTTGCAAAAGCAGGGGAAAAAGTGAAGGAGGAAGACACAACTTAGGGAGCAAGATATGAGGGACATGGAATGAATACTTAAAAAAAAAAAAAAAAAAAAAAGAAAAAATCTATCCCAAAGTCAAAGCCATCAAAATGCAGGCAGGCCATAGGCCAGCAAGTGCAGGCACATGCAGCAAAGCTTGCCAAAATTGATCCCCACTGAAGGCCAAAACAGAAAATAAGGAATTACTAACACGCTGGAATGGAGACACCATCAAAGGAATTGCAATTGGAGGAGAAAAATGAAAATTTTGGAAATTTAATGACTCTTAGAAAGTGGCCTGGGGTTTTATCAGGTGCAGTGCAAAGGACCCAAAGATGCCAAAACTAAGCTCACAGATGTTGCAAAAGCAGGGGAAAAAGTCAAGGAGGAAGACACAACTTAGGGGGCAAGATATGAGGGACATGGCATGAATAATTAAAACAAAAAAAAAAAAAAAAAAGAAAAAAATCATTCCCAAATTCAAAGCCATCAAAATGCAGGCAGGCCATACGCCACCAAGGGCAGGCACATGCAGCAAAGCTTGCCAAAACTGATCCCCACTGAAGGCCAAAACAGAAAAGAAGGACCTACAAACACGCTGGAATGGAGACAACATCAAAGGAATTGCAATTGGAGGAGAAAAAAAGAAAATTTTGGAAATTTAGTGACTCTAAGAAAATGGCCTGCGTTTATATCAGGTGCAGTGCAAAGGACCAAAAGATGCCAAAACTAAGCTCACAGATGTTGCAAAAGCAGGGGAAAAAGTCAAGGAGGAAGACACAACTTAGGGGGAAAGATATGAGGGACATGGCATGAATACTTAAAATATTAAAAAAAAAAAAAAGAAAAAATCTTTCCCAAAGTCAAAGCCATCAAAATGCAGGCAGGCCATACGCCACCAAGGGCAGGCACATGCAGCAATGCTTGCCAAAATTGATCCCCACTGAAGGCCAAAACAGAAAAGAAGGACCTACAAACACACTGGAAATGAGTCAACATCAAAGGAATTGCAATTGGAGGAGAAAAAAAGAAAATTTGGGAAATTGAGTGACTCTTAGAAAGTGGCCTGGGGTTTTATCAGGTGCAGGGCAAAGGACCAAAAGATGCCAAAACTAAGCTCACAGATGTTGCAAAATCTGGGGAAAAAGTGAAGGAGGAAGACACAACTTAGGGGGCAAGATATGAGGGACATGGCATGAATACTTAGAACAAAAAAGAAAAAAAAAAGAAAAAATCTTTCCCAAAGTCAAAGCCATCAAAATGCAGGCAGGCCATAGGCCAGCAAGTGCAGGCACATGCAGCAAAGCTTGCCAAAATTGATCCCCACTAAAAGCCAAAACAGTAAAGAAGGACTTACAAACACGCTGGAATGGAGACAACATCAAAGGAATTCAATTTTTACGAGAAAAAAAGAAAATTTGGGTAAGTTAGTGATTCTATGAAAATGGCCTGGGGTTTATATCAGGTGCAGTGCAAAGGACCAAAAGATGCAAAAACTAAGCTCACAGATGTTGCAAAAGCAGGGGAAAAAGTCAAGGAGGAAGACACAACTTAGGGGGCAAGATATGAGGGACATGGCATGAATACTTAAAACAAAAAGAAAAATAAAAAAGAAAAAAATCTTTCCCAAATTCAAAGCCATCAAAATGCAGGCAGGCCATACGCCAGAAAGGGCAGGCACATGCAGCAAAGCATGCCAAAATTGATCCCCACTGAAGGCCAAAACAGAAAAGAAGGACCTACAAACACGCTGGAATGGAGACAACATCAAAGGAATTGCAATTGGAGGAGAAAAAAAGAAAATTTGGGAAATTTAATGACTCTTAGAAAGTGGCCTGGGGTTTTAGCAGGTGCAGTGCAATGGACCAAAAGATGCCAAAACTAAGCTCACAGATGTTGCAAAAGCAGGGGAAAAAGTCAAGGAGGAAGACACAACTTAGGGGGCAAGATATGAGGGACATGGCATGAATAATTAAAATAATAAAAAAAAAAAAAAAAGAAAAAATCTTTCCCAAAGTCAAAGCCATCAAAATGCAGGCAGGCCATACGCCACCAAGGGCAGTCACATGGAGCAATGCTTGCCAAAATTGATCCCCACTGAAGGCCAAAACAGAAAAGAAGGACTTAGAAACACGCTGGAATGGGGACACCATCCCAGGAATTGCAATTGGAGGAGAAAAAAAGAAAATTTGGGAAATTTAATGACTCTTAGAAAGTGGCCTGGGGTTTTAGCAGGTGCAGTGCAAAGGACCAAAAGATGCCAAAACTAAGCTCACAGATGTTGCAAAAGCAGGGGAAAAAGTCAAGGAGGAAGACACAACTTAAAGAGCAAGATATGAGGGACATGGCATGAATACTTAAAAGAAACAAAAAAAAAAAATAGAAAAAATCTTTCCCAAAGTCAAAGCCATCAAAATTCAGGCAGGCCATACGCCACCAAGGGCAGGCACATGCAGCAAAGCTTGCCAAAATTGATCCCCACTGAAGGCCAAAACAGAAATAAGGACCTAAAAACACGCTGGTATGGGGTCAACATCAAAGGAATTGCAATTGGAGGAGAAAAAAAGAAAATTTGGGAAATTTAGTGACTCTAAGAAAATGGCCTGGATTTATATCAGGTGCAGTGCAAAGGACCAAAAGATGCCAAAACTAAACTCACAGATGTTGCAAAAGCAGGGGAAAAAGTCAAGGAGGAAGACACAACTTAGGGGGCAAGATATGAGGGACATGGCATGAATACTTAAAACAAAAAAAAAAAAAAAAAAAAAAAAATCTTTCCCAAATTCAAAGCCATCAAAATGCAGGCAGGCCATATGCCACCAAGGGCAGGCACATGGATCAATGCTTGCCAAAATTGATCCCCACTGAAGGCCAAAACAGGAAAGAAGGACTTAGAAACACGCTGGAATGGGGACACCATCAAAGGAATTGCAATTGGAGGAGAAAAAAAGAAAATTTGGGAAATTGACTGACTCTTAGAAAGTGGCCTGGGGTTTTAGCAGGTGCAGTGCAAAGGAACAAAAGATGCCAAAACTAAGCTCACAGATGTTGCAAAAGCAGGGGAAAAAGTCAAGGAGGAAGACACAACTTAGGGGGAAAGATATGAGGGACATGGCATGAATAATTAAAACAAAAAAAAAAATAAAAAAGAAAAAAATCTTTCCCAAAGTCAAAGCCATGAAAATGCAGGCAGGCCATACGCCAGCAAGGGCAGGCACATGCAGCAATGCTTGCCAAAATTGATCCCCACTGAAGGCCAAAACAGAAAAGAAGGGCCTACAAACACGCTGGAAAGGAGTCAACATCAAAGTAATTGCTATTGGAGGAGAAAAAAAGAAAATTTGGGAAATTGAGTGACTCTTAGAAAGTGGCCTGGGGTTTTATCAGGTGCAGGGCAAAGGACCAAAAGATGCCAAAACTAAGCTCACAGATGTTGCAAAAGCAGGTGAAAAAGTCAAAGAGGAAGACACAACTTAAGGAGCAAGATATGAGGGACATGGCATGAATACTTAATATATTAAAAAAAAAAAAAAAGAAAAAATCTTTCCCAAAGTCAAAGCCATGAAAATGCAGGCAGGCCATTCGCCACCAAGGGCAGGCACATGCAGCAAAGCTTGCCAAAACTGATCCCCACTGAAGGCAAAACAGAAAAGAAGGACTTACAAACACGCTGGAATGAAGACAACATCAAAGGAATTGCAATTGGAGGAGAAAAAAAGAAAATTTGGGAAATTGAGTGACTCTAAGAAAGTGGCCTGGGGTTTTATCAGGTGCAGTGCAAAGGACCAAAAGATGCCAAATCTAAGCTCACAGATGTTGCAAAAGCAGGGGAAAAAGTCAAGAAGGAAGACACAACTTAGGGGGCAAGATATGAGGGACATGGCATAAATACTTAAAACAAAAAAAAAAAAAAAAAAGAAAAAATCTTTCCCAAATTCAAAGCCATCAAAATGCAGGCAGGCCATACGCCAGCAAGGGCAGGCACATGCAGCAAAGCTTGCCAAAATTGATCCCCACTGAAGGCCAAAATAGAAAGGTGGACCTACAAACACGCTGGAAAGCAGTCAACATCAAAGGAATTGCAATTGGAGGAGAAAAAAAGAAAATTTGGGAAATTTAGTGACTCTAAGAAAATGGCCTGGGTTTATATCAGGTGCAGTGCAAAGGACCAAAAGATGCCAAAACTAAGCTCACAGATGTTGCAAAAGCAGGGGAAAAAGTCAAGGAGGAAGACACAACTTAGGGGGCAAGATATGAAGGACATGGCATGAATACTTAAAATATTAAAAAAAAAAAAAAGAAAAAATCTTTCCCAAATTAAAAGCCATCAAAATGCAGGCAGGCCATTCGCCACCAAGGGAAGGCACATGCAGCAAAGCTTGCCAAAACTGATCCCCACTGAAGGCCAAAACAGAAAAGAACGACCTACAAACACGCTGGAAAGGAGTCAACATCAAAGGAATTGCAATTGGAGGAGAAAAAAAGAAAATTTGGGGAATTGAGTGACTCTTACAAAGTGGCCTGGGATTTTATCAGGTGCAGTGCAAAGGACCAAAAGATGCCAAAACTAAGCTCACAGATGTTGCAAAAGTGGGGGAAAAAGTCAAGGAGGAAGACACAACTTAGGGGGCAAGATATGAGGGACATGGCATGAACCCTTCAGAAAACAACCAAAAAAAGAAAAAATCTTTCCCAAAGTCAAAGCCATCAAAAGGCATGGCCTGCCATCTAGTGCAGGGACATGCACCTAAGATTCCTCTCTTGGTCCCCATTGAAATCGCAAGATTCCTTTTCCTTCCCGAAAGGAAATTTCATTTCCTTTCGGGAAGGGAAAAGGAATCTTGCGAATCCCAAAAGAAAGGCTTACAAATACTCTGGAAAGCAGATAGGTTCAAATGAAATGCAATTGAAAAAAGCAGAAAATCGGGAATTTTAGTCTCTTCAAAAAATAGGCTGTGAGGAAATCAGCTGCATTGCAAAGGACCAAAAGTTGCCAAAACAAAGCTCACAGATGTTGCAAAAGCAGGGGAAAAAGTCAAGGAGGAAGACACAACTTAGGGGGCAAGATATGAGGGACATGTCATGAATACTTAAAATATTAAAAAAAAAAAAAAAAGAAAAAATCTTTCGCAAAGTCAAAGCCATGAAAATGCAGGAAGGCCATACGCCACCAAGGGCAGGCACATGCAGCAAAGCTTGCCAAAATTGATCCCCACTGAAGGCCAAAACAGAAAAGAAGGACCTACAAACAGGCTGGAAATGAGTCAACATCAAAAGATTTGCATTCGGAGGAGAAAATAGAAAATTAGTGAAATTAATGACTCTAAAAAATGGCCTGGGTTTATATCAGGTGCAGTGCAAAGGACCAAAAGGTGCCAAAACTAAGCTCACAGATGTTGCAAAAGCAGGGGAAAAAGTGAAGGAGGAAGACACAACTTAGGGAGCAAGATATGAGGGACATGGAATGAATACTTAAAACAAAAAAAAAAAAAAAAGAAAAGATCTATCCCAAAGTCAAAGCCATCAAAATGCAGGCAGGCCATTCGCCAGCAAGTGCAGGCACATGCAGCAAAGCTTGCCAAAATTGATCCCCACTGAAGGCCAAAACAGAAAATAAGGAATTACAAACACGCTGGAATGGAGACACCATCAAAGGAATTGCAATTGGAGGAGAAAAAAAGGAAATTTGGGAAATTTAATGACTCTTAGAAAGTGGCCTGGGGTTTTATCAGGTGCAGTGCAAAGGACCAAAAGATGCCAAAACTAAGCTCACAGATGTTGCAAAAGCAGGGGAAAAAGTCAAGGAGGAAGACACAACTTAGGGGGCAAGATATGAGGGACATGGCATGAACCCTTCAGAAAACAACCAAAAAAAGAAAAAAATCTTTCCCAAAGTCAAGGCCATCAAAAGGCATGGCCTGCCATCAAGTGCAGGCACATGCACCTAAGATTCCTCTATTGGTCCCCATTGTAATCGCAAGATGCCTTTTCCCTTCCCGAAAGGAAATGAAATTTCCTTTCGGGAAGGGAAAAGGAATCTTGCGAATCCCAGAAGAAAGGCTTACAAACACTCTGGAAAGGAGAGAGGTTCAAATGAAATGCAATTGAAAAAAGCAGAAAATCTGGAATTTTAGTCTCTTCAAAAAATAGGCTGTGAGGAAATCAGCTGCATTGCAAAGGACCAAAAAGTGGCAAAACTAAGCTCACAGATGTTGCAAAAGCAGGGGAAAAAGTCAAGGAGGAAGACACAACTTAGGGAGCAAGATATGAGGGACATGGCATGAATACTTAAAACAAAAAAAAAAAAAAAAAAAGAAAAAATCTTTCCCAAAGTAAAAGCCATCAAAATGCAGGCAGGCCATACGCCACCAAGGGCAGGCACATGCAGCAAAGCTTGCCAAAATTGATCCCCACTGAAGGCCAAAACAGAAAAGAAGGACCTACAAACACGCTGGAAATGAGTCAACATCAAAGGATTTGCAATTGGAGGAGAAAAAAAGAAAATTTGGGAAATTACTGACTCTAAAAAAATGGCGTGGGTTTACATCAGGTGCATTGCAAAGGAACAAAAGGTGCCCAAACTAAGCTCACAGATGTTGCAAAAGCAGGGGAAAAACTGAAGGAGGATGACACAATTTAGGGAGCAAGATATGAGGGACATGGCATGAATACTTAAAACAAAAAAAAAAAAAAAAAAAAATCTTTCCCAAATTCAAAGCCATCAAAATGCAGGCAGGCCATATGCCACCAAGGGCAGGCACATGGATCAATGCTTGCCAAAATTGATCCCCACTGAAGGCCAAAACAGGAAAGAAGGACTTAGAAACACGCTGGAATGGGGACACCATCAAAGGAATTGCAATTGGAGGAGAAAAAAAGAAAATTTGGGAAATTGACTGACTCTTGGAAAGTGGCCTGGGGTTTTAGCAGGTGCAGTGCAAAGGAACAAAAGATGCCAAAACTAAGCTCACAGATGTTGCAAAAGCAGGGGAAAAAGTCAAGGAGGAAGACACAACTTAGGGGGAAAGATATGAGGGACATGGCATGAATAATTAAAACAAAAAAAAAAAAAAAAAAGAAAAAAATCTTTCCCAAAGTCAAAGCCATGAAAATGCCATACGCCACCAAGGGCAGGCACATGCAGCAATGCTTGCCAAAATTGATCCCCACTGAAGGCCAAAACAGAAAAGAAGGGCCTACAAACACGCTGGAAAGGAGTCAACATCAAAGTAATTGCTATTGGAGGAGAAAAAAAGAAAATTTGGGAAATTGAGTGACTCTTAGAAAGTGGCCTGGGGTTTTATCAGGTGCAGGGCAAAGGACCAAAAGATGCCAAAACTAAGCTCACAGATGTTGCAAAAGCAGGTGAAAAAGTCAAAGAGGAAGACACAACTTAAGGAGCAAGATATGAGGGACATGGCATGAATACTTAAAAGAAACAAAAAAAAAAAAAAAGAAAAAATCTTTCCCAAAGTCAAAGCCATCAAAATTCAAGCAGGCCATTCGTCAGCAAGGGCAGGCACATGCAGCAAAGCTTGCCAAAATTGATCCCCACTGATGGGCAAAACAGAAATAAGGACCCAAAAACACGCTGGTAAGGATTCAACATCAAAGGAATTGCAATTGGAGGAGAAAAAAAGAAAATTTGGGAAATTTAGTGACTCTAAGAAAATGGCCTGGGTTTATATCAAGTGCAGTGCAAAGGACCAAAAAATGCCAAAACTAAGCTCACAGATGTTGCAAAAGCAGGGGAATAAGTCAAGGAGGAAGACACAACTTAGGGGGCAAGATATGAGGGACATGGCACGAATACTTAAAATAATAAAAAAAAAAAAAAAAGAAAAAATCTTTCCCAAAGTCAAAGACATCAAAATGCAGGCAGGCCATACGCCAGCAAGTGCAGGCACATGCAGCAAAGCTTGCCAAAACTGATCCCCACTGAAGGCAAAACAGAAAAGAAGGACTTACAAACACGCTGGAATGGAGACAACATCAAAGGAATTGCAATTGGAGGAGAAAAAAAGAAAATTTGGGAAATTGAGTGACTCTAAGAAAGTGGCCTGGGGTTTTAGCAGGTGCAGTGCAAAGGACCAAAAGATGCCAAAACTAAGCTGACAGATGTTGCAAAAGCAGGGGAAAAAGTGAAGGAGGAAGACACAACTTAGGGGGCAAGATATGAGGGACATGGCATGAATACTTAAAATATTAAAAAAAAAAAAAGAAAAAATCTTTCCCAAATTAAAAGCCATCAAAATGCAGGCAGGCCATTCGCCACCAAGGGAAGGCACATGCAGCAAAGCTTGCCAAAACTGATCCCCACTGAAGGCCAAAACAGAAAAGAACGACCTACAAACACGCTGGAAAGGAGTCAACATCATAGGAATTGCAATTGGAGGAGAAAAAAAGAAAATTTGGGGAATTGAGTGACTCTTACAAAGTGGCCTGGGATTTTATCAGGTGCAGTGCAAAGGACCAAAAGATGCCAAAACTAAGCTCACAGATGTTGCAAAAGCGGGGGAAAAAGTCAAGGAGGAAGACACAACTTAGGGGGCAAGATATGAGGGACATGGCATGAACCCTTCAGAAAACAACCAAAAAAAGAAAAAAATCTTTCCCAAAGTCAAGGCCATCAAAAGGCATGGCCTGCCATCTAGTTCAGGGACATGCACCTAAGATTCCTCTATTGGTCCCAATTGAAATCGCAAGATTCCTTTTCCTTCCCGAAAGGAAATTTCATTTCCTTTCGGGAAGGGAAAAGGAATCTTGCGAATCCCAAAAGAAAGTCTTACAAATACTCTGGAAAGCAGATAGGTTCAAATGAAATGCAATTGAAAAAAGCAGAAAATCGGGAATTTTAGTCTCTTCAAAAAATAGGCTGTGAGGAAATCAGCTGCATTGCAAAGGACCAAAAGGTGGCAAAACTAAGCTCACAGATGTTGCAAAAGCAGGGGAAAAAGTCAAGGAGGAAGACACAACTTAGGGGGCACGATATGAAGGACATGGCATGAATACTTAAAATATTAAAAAAAAAAAAAAAGAAAAAATCTTTCGCAAAGTCAAAGCCATGAAAATGCAGGCAGGCCATACGCCACCAAGGGCAGGCACATGCAGCAAAGCTTGCCAAAATTGATCCCCACTGAAGGCCAAAACAGAAAAGAAGGACCTACAAACACGCTGGAAAGGAGTCAACATCAAAAGATTTGCATTTGGAGGAGAAAATAGAAAATTACTGAAATTAATGACTCTAAAAAATGGCCTGGGTTTATATCAGGTGCATTGCAAAGGACCAAAAGGTGCCAAAACTAAGCTCACAGATGTTGCAAAAGCAGGGGAAAAAGTGAAGGAGGAAGACACAACTTAGGGAGCAAGATATGAGGGACATGGAATGAATACTTAAAAAAAAAAAAAAAAAAAAAAGAAAAAATCTATCCCAAAGTCAAAGCCATCAAAATGCAGGCAGGCCATAGGCCAGCAAGTGCAGGCACATGCAGCAAAGCTTGCCAAAATTGATCCCCACTGAAGGCCAAAACAGAAAATAAGGAATTACTAACACGCTGGAATGGAGACACCATCAAAGGAATTGCAATTGGAGGAGAAAAATGAAAATTTTGGAAATTTAATGACTCTTAGAAAGTGGCCTGGGGTTTTATCAGGTGCAGTGCAAAGGACCCAAAGATGCCAAAACTAAGCTCACAGATGTTGCAAAAGCAGGGGAAAAAGTCAAGGAGGAAGACACAACTTAGGGGGCAAGATATGAGGGACATGGCATGAATAATTAAAACAAAAAAAAAAAAAAAAAAAGAAAAAAATCATTCCCAAATTCAAAGCCATCAAAATGCAGGCAGGCCATACGCCACCAAGGGCAGGCACATGCAGCAAAGCTTGCCAAAACTGATCCCCACTGAAGGCCAAAACAGAAAAGAAGGACCTACAAACACGCTGGAATGGAGACAACATCAAAGGAATTGCAATTGGAGGAGAAAAAAAGAAAATTTTGGAAATTTAGTGACTCTAAGAAAATGGCCTGCGTTTATATCAGGTGCAGTGCAAAGGACCAAAAGATGCCAAAACTAAGCTCACAGATGTTGCAAAAGCAGGGGAAAAAGTCAAGGAGGAAGACACAACTTAGGGGGAAAGATATGAGGGACATGGCATGAATACTTAAAATATTAAAAAAAAAAAAAAGAAAAAATCTTTCCCAAAGTCAAAGCCATCAAAATGCAGGCAGGCCATACGCCACCAAGGGCAGGCACATGCAGCAATGCTTGCCAAAATTGATCCCCACTGAAGGCCAAAACAGAAAAGAAGGACCTACAAACACACTGGAAATGAGTCAACATCAAAGGAATTGCAATTGGAGGAGAAAAAAAGAAAATTTGGGAAATTGAGTGACTCTTAGAAAGTGGCCTGGGGTTTTATCAGGTGCAGGGCAAAGGACCAAAAGATGCCAAAACTAAGCTCACAGATGTTGCAAAATCTGGGGAAAAAGTGAAGGAGGAAGACACAACTTAGGGGGCAAGATATGAGGGACATGGCATGAATACTTAGAACAAAAAAGAAAAAAAAAAGAAAAAATCTTTCCCAAAGTCAAAGCCATCAAAATGCAGGCAGGCCATAGGCCAGCAAGTGCAGGCACATGCAGCAAAGCTTGCCAAAATTGATCCCCACTAAAAGCCAAAACAGTAAAGAAGGACTTACAAACACGCTGGAATGGAGACAACATCAAAGGAATTCAATTTTTACGAGAAAAAAAGAAAATTTGGGTAAGTTAGTGATTCTATGAAAATGGCCTGGGGTTTATATCAGGTGCAGTGCAAAGGACCAAAAGATGCAAAAACTAAGCTCACAGATGTTGCAAAAGCAGGGGAAAAAGTCAAGGAGGAAGACACAACTTAGGGGGCAAGATATGAGGGACATGGCATGAATACTTAAAACAAAAAGAAAAATAAAAAAGAAAAAAATCTTTCCCAAATTCAAAGCCATCAAAATGCAGGCAGGCCATACGCCAGAAAGGGCAGGCACATGCAGCAAAGCATGCCAAAATTGATCCCCACTGAAGGCCAAAACAGAAAAGAAGGACCTACAAACACGCTGGAATGGAGACAACATCAAAGGAATTGCAATTGGAGGAGAAAAAAAGAAAATTTGGGAAATTTAATGACTCTTAGAAAGTGGCCTGGGGTTTTAGCAGGTGCAGTGCAATGGACCAAAAGATGCCAAAACTAAGCTCACAGATGTTGCAAAAGCAGGGGAAAAAGTCAAGGAGGAAGACACAACTTAGGGGGCAAGATATGAGGGACATGGCATGAATAATTAAAATAATAAAAAAAAAAAAAAAAGAAAAAATCTTTCCCAAAGTCAAAGCCATCAAAATGCAGGCAGGCCATACGCCACCAAGGGCAGTCACATGGAGCAATGCTTGCCAAAATTGATCCCCACTGAAGGCCAAAACAGAAAAGAAGGACTTAGAAACACGCTGGAATGGGGACACCATCCCAGGAATTGCAATTGGAGGAGAAAAAAAGAAAATTTGGGAAATTTAATGACTCTTAGAAAGTGGCCTGGGGTTTTAGCAGGTGCAGTGCAAAGGACCAAAAGATGCCAAAACTAAGCTCACAGATGTTGCAAAAGCAGGGGAAAAAGTCAAGGAGGAAGACACAACTTAAAGAGCAAGATATGAGGGACATGGCATGAATACTTAAAAGAAACAAAAAAAAAAAATAGAAAAAATCTTTCCCAAAGTCAAAGCCATCAAAATTCAGGCAGGCCATACGCCACCAAGGGCAGGCACATGCAGCAAAGCTTGCCAAAATTGATCCCCACTGAAGGCCAAAACAGAAATAAGGACCTAAAAACACGCTGGTATGGGGTCAACATCAAAGGAATTGCAATTGGAGGAGAAAAAAAGAAAATTTGGGAAATTTAGTGACTCTAAGAAAATGGCCTGGATTTATATCAGGTGCAGTGCAAAGGACCAAAAGATGCCAAAACTAAACTCACAGATGTTGCAAAAGCAGGGGAAAAAGTCAAGGAGGAAGACACAACTTAGGGGGCAAGATATGAGGGACATGGCATGAATACTTAAAACAAAAAAAAAAAAAAAAAAAAAAAAAATCTTTCCCAAATTCAAAGCCATCAAAATGCAGGCAGGCCATATGCCACCAAGGGCAGGCACATGGATCAATGCTTGCCAAAATTGATCCCCACTGAAGGCCAAAACAGGAAAGAAGGACTTAGAAACACGCTGGAATGGGGACACCATCAAAGGAATTGCAATTGGAGGAGAAAAAAAGAAAATTTGGGAAATTGACTGACTCTTAGAAAGTGGCCTGGGGTTTTAGCAGGTGCAGTGCAAAGGAACAAAAGATGCCAAAACTAAGCTCACAGATGTTGCAAAAGCAGGGGAAAAAGTCAAGGAGGAAGACACAACTTAGGGGGAAAGATATGAGGGACATGGCATGAATAATTAAAACAAAAAAAAAAATAAAAAAGAAAAAAATCTTTCCCAAAGTCAAAGCCATGAAAATGCAGGCAGGCCATACGCCAGCAAGGGCAGGCACATGCAGCAATGCTTGCCAAAATTGATCCCCACTGAAGGCCAAAACAGAAAAGAAGGGCCTACAAACACGCTGGAAAGGAGTCAACATCAAAGTAATTGCTATTGGAGGAGAAAAAAAGAAAATTTGGGAAATTGAGTGACTCTTAGAAAGTGGCCTGGGGTTTTATCAGGTGCAGGGCAAAGGACCAAAAGATGCCAAAACTAAGCTCACAGATGTTGCAAAAGCAGGTGAAAAAGTCAAAGAGGAAGACACAACTTAAGGAGCAAGATATGAGGGACATGGCATGAATACTTAATATATTAAAAAAAAAAAAAAAGAAAAAATCTTTCCCAAAGTCAAAGCCATGAAAATGCAGGCAGGCCATTCGCCACCAAGGGCAGGCACATGCAGCAAAGCTTGCCAAAACTGATCCCCACTGAAGGCAAAACAGAAAAGAAGGACTTACAAACACGCTGGAATGGAGACAACATCAAAGGAATTGCAATTGGAGGAGAAAAAAAGAAAATTTGGGAAATTGAGTGACTCTAAGAAAGTGGCCTGGGGTTTTATCAGGTGCAGTGCAAAGGACCAAAAGATGCCAAATCTAAGCTCACAGATGTTGCAAAAGCAGGGGAAAAAGTCAAGAAGGAAGACACAACTTAGGGGGCAAGATATGAGGGACATGGCATAAATACTTAAAACAAAAAAAAAAAAAAAAAAGAAAAAATCTTTCCCAAATTCAAAGCCATCAAAATGCAGGCAGGCCATACGCCAGCAAGGGCAGGCACATGCAGCAAAGCTTGCCAAAATTGATCCCCACTGAAGGCCAAAATAGAAAGGTGGACCTACAAACACGCTGGAAAGCAGTCAACATCAAAGGAATTGCAATTGGAGGAGAAAAAAAGAAAATTTGGGAAATTTAGTGACTCTAAGAAAATGGCCTGGGTTTATATCAGGTGCAGTGCAAAGGACCAAAAGATGCCAAAACTAAGCTCACAGATGTTGCAAAAGCAGGGGAAAAAGTCAAGGAGGAAGACACAACTTAGGGGGCAAGATATGAAGGACATGGCATGAATACTTAAAATATTAAAAAAAAAAAAAAGAAAAAATCTTTCCCAAATTAAAAGCCATCAAAATGCAGGCAGGCCATTCGCCACCAAGGGAAGGCACATGCAGCAAAGCTTGCCAAAACTGATCCCCACTGAAGGCCAAAACAGAAAAGAACGACCTACAAACACGCTGGAAAGGAGTCAACATCAAAGGAATTGCAATTGGAGGAGAAAAAAAGAAAATTTGGGGAATTGAGTGACTCTTACAAAGTGGCCTGGGATTTTATCAGGTGCAGTGCAAAGGACCAAAAGATGCCAAAACTAAGCTCACAGATGTTGCAAAAGTGGGGGAAAAAGTCAAGGAGGAAGACACAACTTAGGGGGCAAGATATGAGGGACATGGCATGAACCCTTCAGAAAACAACCAAAAAAAGAAAAAATCTTTCCCAAAGTCAAAGCCATCAAAAGGCATGGCCTGCCATCTAGTGCAGGGACATGCACCTAAGATTCCTCTCTTGGTCCCCATTGAAATCGCAAGATTCCTTTTCCTTCCCGAAAGGAAATTTCATTTCCTTTCGGGAAGGGAAAAGGAATCTTGCGAATCCCAAAAGAAAGGCTTACAAATACTCTGGAAAGCAGATAGGTTCAAATGAAATGCAATTGAAAAAAGCAGAAAATCGGGAATTTTAGTCTCTTCAAAAAATAGGCTGTGAGGAAATCAGCTGCATTGCAAAGGACCAAAAGTTGCCAAAACAAAGCTCACAGATGTTGCAAAAGCAGGGGAAAAAGTCAAGGAGGAAGACACAACTTAGGGGGCAAGATATGAGGGACATGTCATGAATACTTAAAATATTAAAAAAAAAAAAAAAAGAAAAAATCTTTCGCAAAGTCAAAGCCATGAAAATGCAGGAAGGCCATACGCCACCAAGGGCAGGCACATGCAGCAAAGCTTGCCAAAATTGATCCCCACTGAAGGCCAAAACAGAAAAGAAGGACCTACAAACAGGCTGGAAATGAGTCAACATCAAAAGATTTGCATTCGGAGGAGAAAATAGAAAATTAGTGAAATTAATGACTCTAAAAAATGGCCTGGGTTTATATCAGGTGCAGTGCAAAGGACCAAAAGGTGCCAAAACTAAGCTCACAGATGTTGCAAAAGCAGGGGAAAAAGTGAAGGAGGAAGACACAACTTAGGGAGCAAGATATGAGGGACATGGAATGAATACTTAAAACAAAAAAAAAAAAAAAAGAAAAGATCTATCCCAAAGTCAAAGCCATCAAAATGCAGGCAGGCCATTCGCCAGCAAGTGCAGGCACATGCAGCAAAGCTTGCCAAAATTGATCCCCACTGAAGGCCAAAACAGAAAATAAGGAATTACAAACACGCTGGAATGGAGACACCATCAAAGGAATTGCAATTGGAGGAGAAAAAAAGGAAATTTGGGAAATTTAATGACTCTTAGAAAGTGGCCTGGGGTTTTATCAGGTGCAGTGCAAAGGACCAAAAGATGCCAAAACTAAGCTCACAGATGTTGCAAAAGCAGGGGAAAAAGTCAAGGAGGAAGACACAACTTAGGGGGCAAGATATGAGGGACATGGCATGAACCCTTCAGAAAACAACCAAAAAAAGAAAAAAATCTTTCCCAAAGTCAAGGCCATCAAAAGGCATGGCCTGCCATCAAGTGCAGGCACATGCACCTAAGATTCCTCTATTGGTCCCCATTGTAATCGCAAGATGCCTTTTCCCTTCCCGAAAGGAAATGAAATTTCCTTTCGGGAAGGGAAAAGGAATCTTGCGAATCCCAGAAGAAAGGCTTACAAACACTCTGGAAAGGAGAGAGGTTCAAATGAAATGCAATTGAAAAAAGCAGAAAATCTGGAATTTTAGTCTCTTCAAAAAATAGGCTGTGAGGAAATCAGCTGCACTGCAAAGGACCAAAAAGTGGCAAAACTAAGCTCACAGATGTTGCAAAAGCAGGGGAAAAAGTCAAGGAGGAAGACACAACTTAGGGAGCAAGATATGAGGGACATGGCATGAATACTTAAAACAAAAAAAAAAAAAAAAAAGAAAAAATCTTTCCCAAAGTAAAAGCCATCAAAATGCAGGCAGGCCATACGCCACCAAGGGCAGGCACATGCAGCAAAGCTTGCCAAAATTGATCCCCACTGAAGGCCAAAACAGAAAAGAAGGACCTACAAACACGCTGGAAATGAGTCAACATCAAAGGATTTGCAATTGGAGGAGAAAAAAAGAAAATTTGGGAAATTACTGACTCTAAAAAAATTGCGTGGGTTTACATCAGGTGCATTGCAAAGGAACAAAAGGTGCCCAAACTAAGCTCACAGATGTTGCAAAAGCAGGGGAAAAACTGAAGGAGGATGACACAATTTAGGGAGCAAGATATGAGGGACATGGCATGAATACTTAAAACAAAAAAAAAAAAAAAAAAAAATCTTTCCCAAATTCAAAGCCATCAAAATGCAGGCAGGCCATATGCCACCAAGGGCAGGCACATGGATCAATGCTTGCCAAAATTGATCCCCACTGAAGGCCAAAACAGGAAAGAAGGACTTAGAAACACGCTGGAATGGGGACACCATCAAAGGAATTGCAATTGGAGGAGAAAAAAAGAAAATTTGGGAAATTGACTGACTCTTGGAAAGTGGCCTGGGGTTTTAGCAGGTGCAGTGCAAAGGAACAAAAGATGCCAAAACTAAGCTCACAGATGTTGCAAAAGCAGGGGAAAAAGTCAAGGAGGAAGACACAACTTAGGGGGAAAGATATGAGGGACATGGCATGAATAATTAAAACAAAAAAAAAAAAAAAAAAGAAAAAAATCTTTCCCAAAGTCAAAGCCATGAAAATGCCATACGCCACCAAGGGCAGGCACATGCAGCAATGCTTGCCAAAATTGATCCCCACTGAAGGCCAAAACAGAAAAGAAGGGCCTACAAACACGCTGGAAAGGAGTCAACATCAAAGTAATTGCTATTGGAGGAGAAAAAAAGAAAATTTGGGAAATTGAGTGACTCTTAGAAAGTGGCCTGGGGTTTTATCAGGTGCAGGGCAAAGGACCAAAAGATGCCAAAACTAAGCTCACAGATGTTGCAAAAGCAGGTGAAAAAGTCAAAGAGGAAGACACAACTTAAGGAGCAAGATATGAGGGACATGGCATGAATACTTAAAAGAAACAAAAAAAAAAAAAAAGAAAAAATCTTTCCCAAAGTCAAAGCCATCAAAATGCAGGCAGGCCATACGCCACCAAGGGCAGGCACATGCAGCAAAGCTTGCCAAAATTGATCCCCACTGATGGGCAAAACAGAAATAAGGACCCAAAAACACGCTGGTAAGGATTCAACATCAAAGGAATTGCAATTGGAGGAGAAAAAAAGAAAATTTGGGAAATTTAGTGACTCTAAGAAAATGGCCTGGGTTTATATCAAGTGCAGTGCAAAGGACCAAAAAATGCCAAAACTAAGCTCACAGATGTTGCAAAAGCAGGGGAATAAGTCAAGGAGGAAGACACAACTTAGGGGGCAAGATATGAGGGACATGGCACGAATACTTAAAATAATAAAAAAAAAAAAAAAAGAAAAAATCTTTCCCAAAGTCAAAGACATCAAAATGCAGGCAGGCCATACGCCAGCAAGTGCAGGCACATGCAGCAAAGCTTGCCAAAACTGATCCCCACTGAAGGCAAAACAGAAAAGAAGGACTTACAAACACGCTGGAATGGAGACAACATCAAAGGAATTGCAATTGGAGGAGAAAAAAAGAAAATTTGGGAAATTGAGTGACTCTAAGAAAGTGGCCTGGGGTTTTAGCAGGTGCAGTGCAAAGGACCAAAAGATGCCAAAACTAAGCTGACAGATGTTGCAAAAGCAGGGGAAAAAGTGAAGGAGGAAGACACAACTTAGGGGGCAAGATATGAGGGACATGGCATGAATACTTAAAATATTAAAAAAAAAAAAAGAAAAAATCTTTCCCAAATTAAAAGCCATCAAAATGCAGGCAGGCCATTCGCCACCAAGGGAAGGCACATGCAGCAAAGCTTGCCAAAACTGATCCCCACTGAAGGCCAAAACAGAAAAGAACGACCTACAAACACGCTGGAAAGGAGTCAACATCATAGGAATTGCAATTGGAGGAGAAAAAAAGAAAATTTGGGGAATTGAGTGACTCTTACAAAGTGGCCTGGGATTTTATCAGGTGCAGTGCAAAGGACCAAAAGATGCCAAAACTAAGCTCACAGATGTTGCAAAAGCGGGGGAAAAAGTCAAGGAGGAAGACACAACTTAGGGGGCAAGATATGAGGGACATGGCATGAACCCTTCAGAAAACAACCAAAAAAAGAAAAAAATCTTTCCCAAAGTCAAGGCCATCAAAAGGCATGGCCTGCCATCTAGTTCAGGGACATGCACCTAAGATTCCTCTATTGGTCCCAATTGAAATCGCAAGATTCCTTTTCCTTCCCGAAAGGAAATTTCATTTCCTTTCGGGAAGGGAAAAGGAATCTTGCGAATCCCAAAAGAAAGTCTTACAAATACTCTGGAAAGCAGATAGGTTCAAATGAAATGCAATTGAAAAAAGCAGAAAATCGGGAATTTTAGTCTCTTCAAAAAATAGGCTGTGAGGAAATCAGCTGCATTGCAAAGGACCAAAAGGTGGCAAAACTAAGCTCACAGATGTTGCAAAAGCAGGGGAAAAAGTCAAGGAGGAAGACACAACTTAGGGGGCACGATATGAAGGACATGGCATGAATACTTAAAATATTAAAAAAAAAAAAAAAGAAAAAATCTTTCGCAAAGTCAAAGCCATGAAAATGCAGGCAGGCCATACGCCACCAAGGGCAGGCACATGCAGCAAAGCTTGCCAAAATTGATCCCCACTGAAGGCCAAAACAGAAAAGAAGGACCTACAAACACGCTGGAAAGGAGTCAACATCAAAAGATTTGCATTTGGAGGAGAAAATAGAAAATTACTGAAATTAATGACTCTAAAAAATGGCCTGGGTTTATATCAGGTGCATTGCAAAGGACCAAAAGGTGCCAAAACTAAGCTCACAGATGTTGCAAAAGCAGGGGAAAAAGTGAAGGAGGAAGACACAACTTAGGGAGCAAGATATGAGGGACATGGAATGAATACTTAAAAAAAAAAAAAAAAAAAAAGAAAAAATCTATCCCAAAGTCAAAGCCATCAAAATGCAGGCAGGCCATAGGCCAGCAAGTGCAGGCACATGCAGCAAAGCTTGCCAAAATTGATCCCCACTGAAGGCCAAAACAGAAAATAAGGAATTACTAACACGCTGGAATGGAGACACCATCAAAGGAATTGCAATTGGAGGAGAAAAATGAAAATTTTGGAAATTTAATGACTCTTAGAAAGTGGCCTGGGGTTTTATCAGGTGCAGTGCAAAGGACCCAAAGATGCCAAAACTAAGCTCACAGATGTTGCAAAAGCAGGGGAAAAAGTCAAGGAGGAAGACACAACTTAGGGGGCAAGATATGAGGGACATGGCATGAATAATTAAAACAAAAAAAAAAAAAAAAAAGAAAAAAATCATTCCCAAATTCAAAGCCATCAAAATGCAGGCAGGCCATACGCCACCAAGGGCAGGCACATGCAGCAAAGCTTGCCAAAACTGATCCCCACTGAAGGCCAAAACAGAAAAGAAGGACCTACAAACACGCTGGAATGGAGACAACATCAAAGGAATTGCAATTGGAGGAGAAAAAAAGAAAATTTTGGAAATTTAGTGACTCTAAGAAAATGGCCTGCGTTTATATCAGGTGCAGTGCAAAGGACCAAAAGATGCCAAAACTAAGCTCACAGATGTTGCAAAAGCAGGGGAAAAAGTCAAGGAGGAAGACACAACTTAGGGGGCAAGATATGAGGGACATGGCATGAATACTTAAAATATTAAAAAAAAAAAAAAGAAAAAATCTTTCCCAAAGTCAAAGCCATCAAAATGCAGGCAGGCCATACGCCACCAAGGGCAGGCACATGCAGCAATGCTTGCCAAAATTGATCCCCACTGAAGGCCAAAACAGAAAAGAAGGACCTACAAACACACTGGAAATGAGTCAACATCAAAGGAATTGCAATTGGAGGAGAAAAAAAGAAAATTTGGGAAATTGAGTGACTCTTAGAAAGTGGCCTGGGGTTTTATCAGGTGCAGGGCAAAGGACCAAAAGATGCCAAAACTAAGCTCACAGATGTTGCAAAATCTGGGGAAAAAGTGAAGGAGGAAGACACAACTTAGGGGGCAAGATATGAGGGACATGGCATGAATACTTAGAACAAAAAAGAAAAAAAAAAGAAAAAATCTTTCCCAAAGTCAAAGCCATCAAAATGCAGGCAGGCCATAGGCCAGCAAGTGCAGGCACATGCAGCAAAGCTTGCCAAAATTGATCCCCACTAAAAGCCAAAACAGTAAAGAAGGACTTACAAACACGCTGGAATGGAGACAACATCAAAGGAATTCAATTTTTACGAGAAAAAAAGAAAATTTGGGTAAGTTAGTGATTCTATGAAAATGGCCTGGGGTTTATATCAGGTGCAGTGCAAAGGACCAAAAGATGCAAAAACTAAGCTCACAGATGTTGCAAAAGCAGGGGAAAAAGTCAAGGAGGAAGACACAACTTAGGGGGCAAGATATGAGGGACATGGCATGAATACTTAAAACAAAAAGAAAAATAAAAAAGAAAAAAATCTTTCCCAAATTCAAAGCCATCAAAATGCAGGCAGGCCATACGCCAGAAAGGGCAGGCACATGCAGCAAAGCATGCCAAAATTGATCCCCACTGAAGGCCAAAACAGAAAAGAAGGACCTACAAACACGCTGGAATGGAGACAACATCAAAGGAATTGCAATTGGAGGAGAAAAAAAGAAAATTTGGGAAATTTAATGACTCTTAGAAAGTGGCCTGGGGTTTTAGCAGGTGCAGTGCAATGGACCAAAAGATGCCAAAACTAAGCTCACAGATGTTGCAAAAGCAGGGGAAAAAGTCAAGGAGGAAGACACAACTTAGGGGGCAAGATATGAGGGACATGGCATGAATAATTAAAATAATAAAAAAAAAAAAAAAAGAAAAAATCTTTCCCAAAGTCAAAGCCATCAAAATGCAGGCAGGCCATACGCCACCAAGGGCAGTCACATGGAGCAATGCTTGCCAAAATTGATCCCCACTGAAGGCCAAAACAGAAAAGAAGGACTTAGAAACACGCTGGAATGGGGACACCATCCCAGGAATTGCAATTGGAGGAGAAAAAAAGAAAATTTGGGAAATTTAATGACTCTTAGAAAGTGGCCTGGGGTTTTAGCAGGTGCAGTGCAAAGGACCAAAAGATGCCAAAACTAAGCTCACAGATGTTGCAAAAGCAGGGGAAAAAGTCAAGGAGGAAGACACAACTTAAAGAGCAAGATATGAGGGACATGGCATGAATACTTAAAAGAAACAAAAAAAAAAAATAGAAAAAATCTTTCCCAAAGTCAAAGCCATCAAAATTCAGGCAGGCCATACGCCACCAAGGGCAGGCACATGCAGCAAAGCTTGCCAAAATTGATCCCCACTGAAGGCCAAAACAGAAATAAGGACCTAAAAACACGCTGGTATGGGGTCAACATCAAAGGAATTGCAATTGGAGGAGAAAAAAAGAAAATTTGGGAAATTTAGTGACTCTAAGAAAATGGCCTGGATTTATATCAGGTGCAGTGCAAAGGACCAAAAGATGCCAAAACTAAACTCACAGATGTTGCAAAAGCAGGGGAAAAAGTCAAGGAGGAAGACACAACTTAGGGGGCAAGATATGAGGGACATGGCATGAATACTTAAAACAAAAAAAAAAAAAAAAAAAAAAAATCTTTCCCAAATTCAAAGCCATCAAAATGCAGGCAGGCCATATGCCACCAAGGGCAGGCACATGGATCAATGCTTGCCAAAATTGATCCCCACTGAAGGCCAAAACAGGAAAGAAGGACTTAGAAACACGCTGGAATGGGGACACCATCAAAGGAATTGCAATTGGAGGAGAAAAAAAGAAAATTTGGGAAATTGACTGACTCTTAGAAAGTGGCCTGGGGTTTTAGCAGGTGCAGTGCAAAGGAACAAAAGATGCCAAAACTAAGCTCACAGATGTTGCAAAAGCAGGGGAAAAAGTCAAGGAGGAAGACACAACTTAGGGGGAAAGATATGAGGGACATGGCATGAATAATTAAAACAAAAAAAAAAATAAAAAAGAAAAAAATCTTTCCCAAAGTCAAAGCCATGAAAATGCAGGCAGGCCATACGCCAGCAAGGGCAGGCACATGCAGCAATGCTTGCCAAAATTGATCCCCACTGAAGGCCAAAACAGAAAAGAAGGGCCTACAAACACGCTGGAAAGGAGTCAACATCAAAGTAATTGCTATTGGAGGAGAAAAAAAGAAAATTTGGGAAATTGAGTGACTCTTAGAAAGTGGCCTGGGTTTATATCAGGTGCAGTGCAAAGGACCAAAAGTAGCCAAAACTAAGCTGACAGATGTTGCAAAAGCAGGGGAAAAAGTCAAGGAGGAAGACACAACTTAGGGGGCAAGATATGAGGGACATGGCATGAACCCTTCAGAAAACAACCAAAAAAAGAAAAAAATCTTTCCCAAAGTCAAGGCCATCAAAAGGCATGGCCTGCCATCTAGTGCAGGGACATGCACCTAAGATTCCTCTATTGGTCCCAATTGAAATCGCAAGATTCCTTTTCCTTCCCGAAAGGAAATGAAATTTCCTTTCGGGAAGGGAAAAGGAATCTTGCGAATCCCAAAAGAAAGGCTTACAAATACTCTGGAAAGCAGATAGGTTCAAATGAAATGCAATTGAAAAAAGCAGAAAATCTGGAATTTTAGTCTCTTCAAAAAATAGGCTGTGAGGAAATCAGCTGCATTGCAAAGGACCAAAAGGTGCCAAAACTAAGCTCACAGATGTTGCAAAAGCAGGGGAAAAAGTCAAGGAGGAAGACACAACTTAGGGGGCAAGATATGAGGGACATGTCATGAATACTTAAAATATTAAAAAAAAAAAAAAAGAAAAAATCTTTCCCAAATTCAAAGCCATGAAAATGCAGGCAGGCCATAGGCCAGCAAGTGCAGGCACATGCAGCAAAGCTTGCCAAAATTGATCCCCACTGAAGGACAAAACAGAAAATAGGGAATTACTAACACGCTGGAATGGAGACACCATCAAAGGAATTGCAATTGGAGGAGAAAAAATGAAAATTTTGGAAATTTAATGACTCTTAGAAAGTGGCCTGGGGTTTTATCAGGTGCAGTGCAAAGGACCCAAAGATGCCAAAACTAAGCTCACAGATGTTGCAAAAGCAGGGGAAAAAGTCAAGGAGGAAGACACAACTTAGGGGGCAAGATATGAGGGACATGGCATGAATAATTAAAACAAAAAAAAAAAAAAAAAAAGAAAAAAATCATTCCCAAATTCAAAGCCATCAAAATGCAGGCAGGCCATACGCCAGCAAGGGCAGGCACATGCAGCAAAGCTTGCCAAAACTGATCCCCACTGAAGGCCAAAACAGAAAAGAAGGACCTACAAACACGCTGGAATGGAGACAACATCAAAGGAATTGCAATTGGAGGAGAAAAAAAGAAAATTTGGGAAATTGAGTGACTCTTAGAAAGTGGCCTGCGTTTATATCAGGTGCAGTGCAACGGACCAAAAGATGCCAAAACTAAGCTCACAGATGTTGCAAAATCTGGGGAAAAAGTGAAGGAGGAAGACACAACTTAGGGGGCAAGATATGAGGGACATGGCATGAATACTTAGAACAAAAAAGAAAAAAAAAAGAAAAAATCTTTCCCAAAGTCAAAGCCATCAAAATGCAGGCAGGCCATAGGCCAGCAAGTGCAGGCACATGCAGCAAAGCTTGCCAAAATTGATCCCCACTAAAAGCCAAAAGAGTAAAGAAGGACTTACAAACACGCTGGAATGGAGAAAACATGAAAGGAATTCAATTTTTACGAGAAAAAAAGAAAATTTGGGTAAGTTAGTGATTCTATGAAAATGGCCTGGGGTTTATATCAGGTGCAGTGCAAAGGACCAAAAGGTGCCAAAACTAAGCTCACAGATGTTGCAAAAGCAGGGGAAAAAGTCAAGGAGGAAGACACAACTTAGGGGGCAAGATATGAGGGACATGGCATGAATACTTAAAATAATAAAAAAAAAAAAAAAAGAAAAAATCTTTCCCAAAGTCAAAGCCATCAAAATGCAGGCAGGCCATACGCCACCAAGGGCAGGCACATGCAGCAAAGCTTGCCAAAATTGATCCCCACTGAAGGCAAAAAAGAAAAGAAGGACCTAAAAACACGCTGGTATGGAGACAACATCAAAGGAATTGCAATTGGAGGAGAAAAATCAAAATTTGGGAAATTTAGTGACTCTTAGAAAGTGGCCTGGGGTTTTAGCAGGTGCAGTGCAAAGGACCAAAAGATGCCAAAACTAAGCTCACAGATGTTGCAAAAGCAGGGGAAAAAGTCAAGGAGGAAGACACAACTTAGGGGGCAAGATATGAGGGAAATGGCATGAATACTTAAAACAAAAAAAAAAAAAAAAGAAAAAATCTTTCCCAAAGTCAAAGCCATCAAAATGCAGGCAGGCCATATGACACCAAGGGCAGGCACATGGAGCAATGCTTGCCAAAATTGATCCCCACTGAAGGCCAAAACAGAAAAGAAGGACTTAGAAACACGCTGGAATGGGGACACCATCCCAGGAATTGCAATTGGAGGAGAAAAAAAGAAAATTTGGGAAATTTAATGACTCTTAGAAAGTGGCCTGGGGTTTTAGCAGGTGCAGTGCAAAGGACCAAAAGATGCCAAAACTAAGCTCACAGATGTTGCAAAAGCAGGGGAAAAAGTCAAGGAGGAAGACACAACTTAAAGAGCAAGATATGAGGGACATGGCATGAATACTTAAAAGAAACAAAAAAAAAAAATAGAAAAAATCTTTCCCAAAGTCAAAGCCATCAAAATGCAGGCAGGCCATACGCCAGAAAGGGCAGGCACATGCAGCAAAGCTTGCCAAAATTGATCCCCACTGAAGGCCAAAACAAAAATAAGGACCTAAAAACACGCTGGTATGGAGTCAACATCAAAGGAATTGCAATTGGAGGAGAAAAAAAGAAAATTTGGGAAATTTAGTGACTCTAAGAAAATGGCCTGGATTTATATCAGGTGCAGTGCAAAGGACCAAAAGATGCCAAAACTAAGCTCACAGATGTTGCAAAAGCAGGGGAAAAAGTCAAGGAGGAAGACACAACTTAGGGGGCAAGATATGAGGGACATGGCATGAATACTTAAAATATTAAAAAAAAAAAAAAAGAAAAAATCTTTCCCAAAGTCAAAGCCATCAAAATGCAGGCAGGCCATACGCCACCAAGGGCAGGCACATGCAGCAAAGCTTGCCAAAATTGATCCCCACTGAAGGCCAAAACAGAAAGAAGGACCTACAAACACGCTGGAAAGGAGTCAACATCAAAGGAATTGCAATTGGAGGAGAAAAAAAGAAAATTTGGGAAATTGAGTGACTCTTAGAAAGTGGCCTGGGGTTTTATCAGGTGCAGTGCAAAGGACCAAAAGATGCCAAAACTAAACTCACAGATGTTGCAAAAGCAGGGGAAAAAGTCAAGGAGGAAGACACAACTTAGGGGGCAAGATATGAGGGACATGGCATGAACCCTTCAGAAAACAACCAAAAAAAGAAAAAAATCTTTCCCAAAGTCAAGGCCATCAAAAGGCATGGCCTGCCATCAAGTGCAGGCACATGCACCTAAGATTCCTCTATTGGTCCCCATTGTAATCGCAAGATGCCTTTTCCCTTCCCGAAAGGAAATGAAATTTCCTTTCGGGAAGGGAAAAGGAATCTTGCGAATCCCAGAAGAAAGGCTTACAAACACTCTGGAAAGGAGAGAGGTTCAAATGAAATGCAATTGAAAAAAGCAGAAAATCTGGAATTTTAGTCTCTTCAAAAAATAGGCTGTGAGGAAATCAGCCGCATTGCAAAGGACCAAAAAGTGGCAAAACTAAGCTCACAGATGTTGCAAAAGCAGGGGAAAAAGTCAAGGAGGAAGACACAACTTAGGGAGCAAGATATGAGGGACATGGCATGAATACTTAAAACAAAAAAAAAAAAAAAAAAAGAAAAAATCTTTCCCAAAGTCAAAGCCATCAAAATGCAGGCAGGCCATACGCCACCAAGGGCAGGCACATGCAGCAAAGCTTGCCAAAATTGATCCCCACTGAAGGCCAAAACAGAAAAGAAGGACCTACAAACACGCTGGAAATGAGTCAACATCAAAGGATTTGCAATTGGAGGAGAAAAAAAGAAAATTTGGGAAATTACTGACTCTAAAAAAATGGCGTGGGTTTACATCAGGTGCATTACAAAGGACCAAAAGGTGCCCAAACTAAGCTCACAGATGTTGCAAAAGCAGGGGAAAAACTGAAGGAGGATGACACAATTTAGGTAGCAAGATATGAGGGACATGGCATGAATACTTAAAACAAAAAAAAAAAAAAAAAAAAAAAATCTTTCCCAAATTGCAAGCCATCAAAATGCAGGCAGGCCATATGCCACCAAGGGCAGGCACATGGATCAATGCTTGCCAAAATTGATCCCCACTGAAGGCCAAAACAGGAAAGAAGGACTTAGAAACACGCTGGAATGGGGACACCATCAAAGGAATTGCAATTGGAGGAGAAAAAAAGAAAATTTGGGAAATTGACTGACTCTTAGAAAGTGGCCTGGGGTTTTAGCAGGTGCAGTGCAAAGGAACAAAAGATGCCAAAACTAAGCTCACAGATGTTGCAAAAGCAGGGGAAAAAGTCAAGGAGGAAGACACAACTTAGGGGGAAAGATATGAGGGACATGGCATGAATAATTAAAACAAAAAAAAAAATAAAAAAGAAAAAAAATCTTTCCCAAAGTCAAAGCCATGAAAATGCAGGCAGGCCATACGCCAGCAAGGGCAGGCACATGCAGCAATGCTTGCCAAAATTGATCCCCACTGAAGGCCAAAACAGAAAAGAAGGGCCTACAAACACGCTGGAAAGGAGTCAACATCAAAGTAATTGCTATTGGAGGAGAAAAAAAGAAAATTTGGGAAATTGAGTGACTCTTAGAAAGTGGCCTGGGTTTATATCAGGTGCAGTGCAAAGGACCAAAAGTAGCCAAAACTAAGCTGACAGATGTTGCAAAAGCAGGGGAAAAAGTCAAGGAGGAAGACACAACTTAGGGGGCAAGATATGAGGGACATGGCATGAACCCTTCAGAAAACAACCAAAAAAAGAAAAAAATCTTTCCCAAAGTCAAGGCCATCAAAAGGCATGGCCTGCCATCTAGTGCAGGGACATGCACCTAAGATTCCTCTATTGGTCCCAATTGAAATCGCAAGATTCCATTTCCTTCCCGAAAGGAAATGAAATTTCCTTTCGGGAAGGGAAAAGGAATCTTGCGAATCCCAAAAGAAAGGCTTACAAATACTCTGGAAAGCAGATAGGTTCAAATGAAATGCAATTGAAAAAAGCAGAAAATCTGGAATTTTAGTCTCTTCAAAAAATAGGCTGTGAGGAAATCAGCTGCATTGCAAAGGACCAAAAGGTGCCAAAACTAAGCTCACAGATGTTGCAAAAGCAGGGGAAAAAGTCAAGGAGGAAGACACAACTTAGGGGGCAAGATATGAGGGACATGTCATGAATACTTAAAATATTAAAAAAAAAAAAAAAGAAAAAATCTTTCCCAAAGTCAAAGCCATGAAAATGCAGGCAGGCCATACGCCACCAAGGGCAGGCACATGCAGCAAAGCTTGCCAAAATTGATCCCCACTGAAGGCCAAAACAGAAAAGAAGGACCTACAAACAGGCTGGAAAGGAGTCAACATCAAAAGATTTGCATTTGGAGGAGAAAATAGAAAATTACTGAAATTAATGACTCTAAAAAATGGCCTGGGTTTATATCAGGTGCATTGCAAAGGACCAAAAGGTGCCAAAACTAAGCTCACAGATGTTGCAAAAGCAGGGGAAAAAGTCAAGGAGGAAGACACAACTTAGGGAGCAAGATATGAGGGACATGGAATGAATACTTAAAACAAAAAAAAAAAAAAAAGGAAAGATCTATCCCAAAGTCAAAGCCATCAAAATGCAGGCAGGCCATAGGCCAGCAAGTGCAGGCACATGCAGCAAAGCTTGCCAAAATTGATCCCCACTGAAGGCCAAAACAGAAAATAGGGAATTACTAACACGCTGGAATGGAGACACCATCAAAGGAATTGCAATTGGAGGAGAAAAAATGAAAATTTTGGAAATTTAATGACTCTTAGAAAGTGGCCTGGGGTTTTATCAGGTGCAGTGCAAAGGACCCAAAGATGCCAAAACTAAGCTCACAGATGTTGCAAAAGCAGGGGAAAAAGTCAAGGAGGAAGACACAACTTAGGGGGCAAGATATGAGGGACATGGCATGAACAATTAAAACAAAAAAAAAAAAAAAAAAAAGAAAAAAATCATTCCCAAATTCAAAGCCATCAAAATGCAGGCAGGCCATACGCCAGCAAGGGCAGGCACATGCAGCAAAGCTTGCCAAAACTGATCCCCACTGAAGGCCAAAACAGAAAAGAAGGACCTACAAACACGCTGGAATGGAGACAACATCAAAGGAATTGCAATTGGAGGAGAAAAAAAGAAAATTTGGGAAATTGAGTGACTCTTAGAAAGTGGCCTGCGTTTATATCAGGTGCAGTGCAAAGGACCAAAAGATGCCAAAACTAAGCTCACAGATGTTGCAAAATCTGGGGAAAAAGTGAAGGAGGAAGACACAACTTAGGGGGCAAGATATGAGGGACATGGCATGAATACTTAGAACAAAAAAGAAAAAAAAAAGAAAAAATCTTTCCCAAAGTCAAAGCCATCAAAATGCAGGCAGGCCATAGGCCAGCAAGTGCAGGCACATGCAGCAAAGCTTGCCAAAATTGATCCCCACTAAAAGCCAAAAGAGTAAAGAAGGACTTACAAACACGCTGGAATGGAGAAAACATGAAAGGAATTCAATTTTTACGAGAAAAAAAGAAAATTTGGGTAAGTTAGTGATTCTATGAAAATGGCCTGGGGTTTATATCAGGTGCAGTGCAAAGGACCAAAAGGTGCCAAAACTAAGCTCACAGATGTTGCAAAAGCAGGGGAAAAAGTCAAGGAGGAAGACACAACTTAGGGGGCAAGATATGAGGGACATGGCATGAATACTTAAAATAATAAAAAAAAAAAAAAAAAAGAAAAAATCTTTCCCAAAGTCAAAGCCATCAAAATGCAGGCAGGCCATACGCCACCAAGGGCAGGCACATGCAGCAAAGCTTGCCAAAATTGATCCCCACTGAAGGCAAAAAAGAAAAGAAGGACCTAAAAACACGCTGGTATGGAGTCAACATCAAAGGAATTGCAATTGGAGGAGAAAAAAGAAAATTTGGGAAATTTAGTGACTCTAAGAAAATGGCCTGGATTTATATCAGGTGCAGTGCAAAGGACCAAAAGATGCCAAAACTAAGCTCACAGATGTTGCAAAAGCAGGGGAAAAAGTCAAGGAGGAAGACACAACTTAGGGGGCAAGATATGAGGGACATGGCATGAATACTTAAAATATTAAAAAAAAAAAAAAAGAAAAAATCTTTCCCAAAGTCAAAGCCATCAAAATGCAGGCAGGCCATTCGCCAGCAAGGGCAGGCACATGCAGCAAAGCTTGCCAAAACTGATCCCCACTGAAGGCCAAAACAGAAAGAAGGACCTACAAACACGCTGGAAAGGAGTCAACATCATAGGAATTGCAATTGGAGGAGAAAAAAAGAAAATTTGGGAAATTGAGTGACTCTTAGAAAGTGGCCTGGGCTTTTAGCAGGTGCAGTGCAAAGGACCAAAAGATGCCAAAACTAAGCTCACAGATGTTGCAAAAGCAGGGGAAAAAGTCAAGGAGGAAGACACAACTTAGGGGGCAAGATATGAGGGACATGGCATGAACCCTTCAGAAAACAACCAAAAAAAGAAAAAAATCTTTCCCAAAGTCAAGGCCATCAAAAGGCATGGCCTGCCATCAAGTGCAGGGACATGCACCTAAGATTCCTCTATTGGTCCCCATTGAAATCGCAAGATTCCTTTTCCCTTCCCGAAAGGAAATGAAATTTCCTTTTGGGAAGGGAAAAGGAATCTTGCGAATCCCAGAAGAAAGGCTTACAAACACTCTGGAAAGGAGAGAGGTTCAAATGAAATGCAATTGAAAAAAGCAGAAAATCTGGAATTTTAGTCTCTTCAAAAAATAGGCTGTGAGGAAATCAGCCGCATTGCAAAGGACCAAAAAGTGGCAAAACTAAGCTCACAGATGTTGCAAAAGCAGGGGAAAAAGTCAAGGAGGAAGACACAACTTAGGGAGCAAGATAT
Source organism: Artemisiospiza belli (assembly GCA_021963965.1). Classification (NCBI taxonomy): domain Eukaryota; kingdom Metazoa; phylum Chordata; class Aves; order Passeriformes; family Passerellidae; genus Artemisiospiza; species Artemisiospiza belli. The sequence continues at coordinate 65,895 of JAKDEW010000891.1, read as the reverse complement.
GAGGGACATGGCATGAATACTTAAAACAAAAAAAAAAAAAAAAAAAAGAAAAAATCTTTCCCAAAGTCAAAGCCATCAAAATGCAGGCAGGCCATACGCCACCAAGGGCAGGCACATGCAGCAAAGCTTGCCAAAATTGATCCCCACTGAAGGCCAAAACAGAAAAGAAGGACCTACAAACACGCTGGAAAGGAGTCAACATCAAAGGATTTGCAATTGGAGGAGAAAAAAAGAAAATTTGGGAAATTTAGTGACTCTAAAAAAATGGCGTGGGTTTACATCAGGTGCATTGCAAAGGACCAAAAGGTGCCCAAATTAAGCTCACAGATGTTGCAAAAGCAGGGGAAAAAGTGAAGGAGGATGACACAATTTAGGGACCAAGATATGAGGGACATGGCTTGAATACTTAAAAGAAACAAAAAAAAAAAAAAGAAAAAATCTTTCCCAAAGTCAAAGCCATCAAAATGCAGGCAGGCCATACGCCACCAAGGGCAGGCACATGCAGCAAAGCTTGCCAAAATTGATCCCCACTGAAGGCCAAAACAGAAATAAGGACCTAAAAACACGCTGGTATGGAGTCAACATCAAAGGAATTGCAATTGGAGGAGAAAAAAAGAAAATTTGGGAAATTTAGTGACTCTAAGAAAATGGCCTGCGTTTATATCAGGTGCAGTGCAAAGGACCAAAAGATGCCAAAACTAAGCTCACAGATGTTGCAAAAGCAGGGGAAAAAGTCAAGGAGGAAGACACAATTTAGGGGGCAAGATATGAGGGACATGGCATGAATACTTAAAATATTAAAAAAAAAAAAAGAAAAAATCTTTCCCAAAGTCAAAGCCATGAAAATGCAGGCAGGCAATTCGCCACCAAGGGCAGGCACATGTAGCAAAGCTTGCCAAACTTGATCCCCACTGAAAGCCAAAACAGTAAAGAAGGACTTACAAACACGCTGGAATGGAGAAAACATGAAAGGAATTCAATTTTTACGAGAAAAAAAGAAAATTTGGGTAAGTTAGTGATTCTATGAAAATGGCCTGGGGTTTATATCAGGTGAAGTGCAAAGGACCAAAAGATGCAAAAACTAAGCTCACAGATGTTGCAAAAGCAGGGGAAAAAGTCAAGGAGGAAGACACAACTTAGGGGGCAAGATATGAGGGACATGGCTTGAATAATTAAAATAATAAAAAAAAAAAAAAAAGAAAAAATCTTTCCCAAATTCAAAGCCATCAAAATGCAGGCAGGCCATACGCCACCAAGGGCAGGCACATGCAGCAAAGCTTGCCAAAATTGATCCCCACTGAAGGCAAAAATGAAAAGAAGGACCTAAAAACACGCTGGTATGGAGACAACATCAAAGGAATTGCAATTGGAGGAGAAAAAAAGAAAAATTTGGAAATTTAGTGACTCTTAGAAAGTGGCCTGGGGTTTTAGCAGGTGCAGTGCAAAGGACCAAAAGATGCCAAAACTAAGCTCACAGATGTTGCAAAAGCAGGGGAAAAAGTCAAGGAGGAAGACACAACTTAGGGGGCAAGATATGAGGGACATGGCATGAATACTCAAAATATTAAAAAAAAAAAAAAGAAAAAATCTTTCCCAAAGTCAAAGCCATCAAAATGCAGGCAGGCCATACGCCACCAAGGGCAGGAACATGCAGCAAAGCTTGCCAAAATTGATCCCCACTGAAGGCCAAAACAGAAAAGAAGGACCTACAAACAGGCTGGAAAGGAGTCAACATCAAAAGATTTGCATTTGGAGGAGAAAATAGAAAATTACTGAAATTAATGACTCTAAAAAATGGCCTGGGTTTATATCAGGTGCATTGCAAAGGACCAAAAGGTGCCAAAACTAAGCTCACAGATGTTGCAAAAGCAGGGGAAAAAGTCAAGGAGGAAGACACAACTTAGGGAGCAAGATATGAGGGACATGGAATGAATACTTAAAACAAAAAAAAAAAAAAAAGGAAAGATCTATCCCAAAGTCAAAGCCATCAAAATGCAGGCAGGCCATAGGCCAGCAAGTGCAGGCACATGCAGCAAAGCTTGCCAAAATTGATCCCCACTGAAGGCCAAAACAGAAAATAGGGAATTACTAACACGCTGGAATGGAGACACCATCAAAGGAATTGCAATTGGAGGAGAAAAAATGAAAATTTTGGAAATTTAATGACTCTTAGAAAGTGGCCTGGGGTTTTATCAGGTGCAGTGCAAAGGACCCAAAGATGCCAAAACTAAGCTCACAGATGTTGCAAAAGCAGGGGAAAAAGTCAAGGAGGAAGACACAACTTAGGGGGCAAGATATGAGGGACATGGCATGAACAATTAAAACAAAAAAAAAAAAAAAAAAAGAAAAAAAATCATTCCCAAATTCAAAGCCATCAAAATGCAGGCAGGCCATACGCCAGCAAGGGCAGGCACATGCAGCAAAGCTTGCCAAAACTGATCCCCACTGAAGGCCAAAACAGAAAAGAAGGACCTACAAACACGCTGGAATGGAGACAACATCAAAGGAATTGCAATTGGAGGAGAAAAAAAGAAAATTTGGGAAATTGAGTGACTCTTAGAAAGTGGCCTGCGTTTATATCAGGTGCAGTGCAAAGGACCAAAAGATGCCAAAACTAAGCTCACAGATGTTGCAAAATCTGGGGAAAAAGTGAAGGAGGAAGACACAACTTAGGGGGCAAGATATGAGGGACATGGCATGAATACTTAGAACAAAAAAGAAAAAAAAAAGAAAAAATCTTTCCCAAAGTCAAAGCCATCAAAATGCAGGCAGGCCATAGGCCAGCAAGTGCAGGCACATGCAGCAAAGCTTGCCAAAATTGATCCCCACTAAAAGCCAAAAGAGTAAAGAAGGACTTACAAACACGCTGGAATGGAGAAAACATGAAAGGAATTCAATTTTTACGAGAAAAAAAGAAAATTTGGGTAAGTTAGTGATTCTATGAAAATGGCCTGGGGTTTATATCAGGTGCAGTGCAAAGGACCAAAAGGTGCCAAAACTAAGCTCACAGATGTTGCAAAAGCAGGGGAAAAAGTCAAGGAGGAAGACACAACTTAGGGGGCAAGATATGAGGGACATGGCATGAATACTTAAAATAATAAAAAAAAAAAAAAAAAGAAAAAATCTTTCCCAAAGTCAAAGCCATCAAAATGCAGGCAGGCCATACGCCACCAAGGGCAGGCACATGCAGCAAAGCTTGCCAAAATTGATCCCCACTGAAGGCAAAAAAGAAAAGAAGGACCTAAAAACACGCTGGTATGGAGTCAACATCAAAGGAATTGCAATTGGAGGAGAAAAAAGAAAATTTGGGAAATTTAGTGACTCTAAGAAAATGGCCTGGATTTATATCAGGTGCAGTGCAAAGGACCAAAAGATGCCAAAACTAAGCTCACAGATGTTGCAAAAGCAGGGGAAAAAGTCAAGGAGGAAGACACAACTTAGGGGGCAAGATATGAGGGACATGGCATGAATACTTAAAATATTAAAAAAAAAAAAAAAGAAAAAATCTTTCCCAAAGTCAAAGCCATCAAAATGCAGGCAGGCCATTCGCCAGCAAGGGCAGGCACATGCAGCAAAGCTTGCCAAAACTGATCCCCACTGAAGGCCAAAACAGAAAGAAGGACCTACAAACACGCTGGAAAGGAGTCAACATCATAGGAATTGCAATTGGAGGAGAAAAAAAGAAAATTTGGGAAATTGAGTGACTCTTAGAAAGTGGCCTGGGCTTTTAGCAGGTGCAGTGCAAAGGACCAAAAGATGCCAAAACTAAGCTCACAGATGTTGCAAAAGCAGGGGAAAAAGTCAAGGAGGAAGACACAACTTAGGGGGCAAGATATGAGGGACATGGCATGAACCCTTCAGAAAACAACCAAAAAAAGAAAAAAATCTTTCCCAAAGTCAAGGCCATCAAAAGGCATGGCCTGCCATCAAGTGCAGGGACATGCACCTAAGATTCCTCTATTGGTCCCCATTGAAATCGCAAGATTCCTTTTCCCTTCCCGAAAGGAAATGAAATTTCCTTTTGGGAAGGGAAAAGGAATCTTGCGAATCCCAGAAGAAAGGCTTACAAACACTCTGGAAAGGAGAGAGGTTCAAATGAAATGCAATTGAAAAAAGCAGAAAATCTGGAATTTTAGTCTCTTCAAAAATAGGCTGTGAGGAAATCAGCCGCATTGCAAAGGACCAAAAAGTGGCAAAACTAAGCTCACAGATGTTGCAAAAGCAGGGGAAAAAGTCAAGGAGGAAGACACAACTTAGGGAGCAAGATATGAGGGACATGGCATGAATACTTAAAACAAAAAAAAAAAAAAAAAAAGAAAAAATCTTTCCCAAAGTCAAAGCCATCAAAATGCAGGCAGGCCATACGCCACCAAGGGCAGGCACATGCAGCAAAGCTTGCCAAAATTGATCCCCACTGAAGGCCAAAACAGAAAAGAAGGACCTACAAACACGCTGGAAAGGAGTCAACATCAAAGGATTTTGCAATTGGAGGAGAAAAAAAGAAAATTTGGGAAATTTAGTGACTCTAAAAAAATGGCGTGGGTTTACATCAGGTGCATTGCAAAGGACCAAAAGGTGCCCAAATTAAGCTCACAGATGTTGCAAAAGCAGGGGAAAAAGTGAAGGAGGATGACACAATTTAGGGACCAAGATATGAGGGACATGGCTTGAATACTTAAAAGAAACAAAAAAAAAAAAAAGAAAAAATCTTTCCCAAAGTCAAAGCCATCAAAATGCAGGCAGGCCATACGCCACCAAGGGCAGGCACATGCAGCAAAGCTTGCCAAAATTGATCCCCACTGAAGGCCAAAACAGAAATAAGGACCTAAAAACACGCTGGTATGGAGTCAACATCAAAGGAATTGCAATTGGAGGAGAAAAAAAGAAAATTTGGGAAATTTAGTGACTCTAAGAAAATGGCCTGCGTTTATATCAGGTGCAGTGCAAAGGACCAAAAGATGCCAAAACTAAGCTCACAGATGTTGCAAAAGCAGGGGAAAAAGTCAAGGAGGAAGACACAATTTAGGGGGCAAGATATGAGGGACATGGCATGAATACTTAAAATATTAAAAAAAAAAAAAGAAAAAATCTTTCCCAAAGTCAAAGCCATGAAAATGCAGGCAGGCAATTCGCCACCAAGGGCAGGCACATGTAGCAAAGCTTGCCAAACTTGATCCCCACTGAAAGCCAAAACAGTAAAGAAGGACTTACAAACACGCTGGAATGGAGAAAACATGAAAGGAATTCAATTTTTACGAGAAAAAAAGAAAATTTGGGTAAGTTAGTGATTCTATGAAAATGGCCTGGGGTTTATATCAGGTGAAGTGCAAAGGACCAAAAGATGCAAAAACTAAGCTCACAGATGTTGCAAAAGCAGGGGAAAAAGTCAAGGAGGAAGACACAACTTAGGGGGCAAGATATGAGGGACATGGCTTGAATAATTAAAATAATAAAAAAAAAAAAAAAAAGAAAAAATCTTTCCCAAATTCAAAGCCATCAAAATGCAGGCAGGCCATACGCCACCAAGGGCAGGCACATGCAGCAAAGCTTGCCAAAATTGATCCCCACTGAAGGCAAAAATGAAAAGAAGGACCTAAAAACACGCTGGTATGGAGACAACATCAAAGGAATTGCAATTGGAGGAGAAAAAAAGAAAAATTTGGAAATTTAGTGACTCTTAGAAAGTGGCCTGGGGTTTTAGCAGGTGCAGTGCAAAGGACCAAAAGATGCCAAAACTAAGCTCACAGATGTTGCAAAAGCAGGGGAAAAAGTCAAGGAGGAAGACACAACTTAGGGGGCAAGATATGAGGGACATGGCATGAATACTCAAAATATTAAAAAAAAAAAAAAGAAAAAATCTTTCCCAAAGTCAAAGCCATCAAAATGCAGGCAGGCCATATGACACCAAGGGCAGGCACATGGAGCAATGCTTGCCAAAATTGATCCCCACTGAAGGCCAAAACAGAAAAGAAGGACTTAGAAACACGCTGGAATGGGGACACCATCCCAGGAATTGCAATTGGAGGAGAAAAAAAGAAAATTTGGGAAATTTAATGACTCTTAGAAAGTGGCCTGGGGTTTTAGCAGGTGCAGTGCAAAGGACCAAAAGATGCCAAAACTAAGCTCACAGATGTTGCAAAAGCAGGGGAAAAAGTCAAGGAGGAAGACACAACTTAAAGAGCAAGATATGAGGGACATGGCATGAATACTTAAAAGAAACAAAAAAAAAAAAAAGAAAAAATCTTTCCCAAAGTCAAAGCCATCAAAATTCAGGCAGGACATACGCCACCAAGGGCAGGCACATGCAGCAAAGCTTGCCAAAATTGATCCCCACTGAAGGCCAAAACAGAAAAGAAGGACCTACAAACACGCTGGAAAGTAGTCAAAATCAATGGATTTGCAATTGGAGGAGAAAAAAAGAAAATTTGGGAAATTACTGACTCTAAAAAAATGGCGTGGGTTTACATCAGGTGCATTGCAAAGGACCAAAAGGTGCCCAAACTAAGCTCACAGATGTTGCAAAAGCAGGGGAAAAAGTCAAGGAGGAAGACACAACTTAGGGGGCAAGATATGAGGGACATGGCATGAATACTTAAAATATTAAAAAAAAAAAAAGAAAAAATCTTTCCCAAAGTCAAAGCCATCAAAATGCAGGCAGGCCATACGCCACCAAGGGCAGGCACATGCAGCAAAGCTTGCCAAAATTGATCCCCACTGAAGGCCAAAACAGAAATAAGGACCTAAAAACACGCTGGTATGGAGTCAACATCAAAGGAATTGCAATTGGAGGAGAAAAAAAAGAAAAATTTGGGAAATTGAGTGACTCTAAGAAAATGGCCTGGGTTTATATCAGGTGCAGTGCAAAGGACCAGAAGATGCCAAAACTAAGCTGACAGATGTTGCAAAAGCAGGGGAAAAAGTCAAGGAGGAAGACACAACTTAGGGGGCAAGATATGAGGGACATGGCATGAATACTTAAAATATTAAAAAAAAAAAAAGAAAAAAATCTTACCCAAAGTCAAAGCCATGAAAATGCAGGCAGGCCATTCGCCACCAAGGGCAGGCACATGCAGCAAAGCTTGCCAAAATTGATCCCCACTGAAAGCCAAAACCGTAAAGAATGACTTACAAACACGCTGGAATGGAGAAAACATGAAAGGAATTCAATTTTTACGAGAAAAAAAGAAAATTTGGGTAAGTTAGTGATTCTATGAAAATGGCCTGGGGTTTATATCAGGGGCAGTGCAAAGGACCAAAAGATGCAAAAACTAAGCTCACAGATGTTGCAAAAGCAGGGGAAAAAGTCAAGGAGGAAGACACAACTTAGGGGGCAAGATATGAGGGACATGGCATGAATACTTAAAACAAAAAGAAAAATGAAAAAGAAAAAAATCTTTCCCAAATTCAAAGCCATCAAATTGCAGGCAGGCCATACGCCAGAAAGGGCAGGCACATGCAGCAAAGCTTGCCAAAATTGATCCCCACTGAAGGCCAAAACAGAAAAGAAGGACCTACAAACACGCTGGAATGGAGACAACATCAAAGGAATTGCAATTGGAGGAGAAAAAAAGAAAATTTGGGAAATTTAGTGACTCTTAGAAAGTGGCCTTGGGTTTTAGCAGGTGCTGTGCAAAGGACCAAAAGATGCCAAAACTAAGCTCACAGATGTTGCAAAAGCAGGGGAAAAAGTCAAGGAGGAAGAATCAACTTAGGGGGCAAGATATGAGGGACATGGCATGAACACTTCAGAAAACAACCAAAAAAAGAAAAACATCTTTCCAAAGTCAAGGCCATCAAAAGGCATGGCCTGCCATCAAGTGCAGGGACATGCACCTAAGATTCCTCTATTGGTCCCCATTGAAATCGCAAGATTCCTTTTCCCTTCCCGAAAGGAAATGAAATTTCCTTTCGGGAAGGGAAAAGGAATCTTGCGAATCCCAGAAGAAAGGCTAACAAACACTCTGGAAAGTAGATAGGTTCAAATGAAATGCAATTGAAAAAAGCAGAAAATCTGGAATTTTAGTCTCTTCAAAAAATAGGCTGTGAGGAAATCAGCTGCATTGCAAAGGACCAAAAGGTGGCAAAACTAAGCTCACAGATGTTGCAAAAGCAGGGGAAAAAGTCAAGGAGGAAGACACAACTTAGGGGGCAAGATATGAGGGACATGGCATGAATAATTATAAAAAAAAAAAAAAAAAAAAAAGAAAAAATCTTTCCCAAAGTCAAAGCCATCAAAATGCAGGCAGGCCATACGCCACCAAGGGCAGGCACATGCAGCAAATCTTGCCAAAATTGATCCCCACTGAAGGCCAAAACAGAGAAGAAGGAGCTACAAACACGCTGGAAAGGAGTCAACATCAAAGGAATTGCAATTGGAGGAGAAAAAAAGAAAATTTGGGAAATTTAGTGACTCTAAGAAAATGGCCTGGGTTTATATCAGGTGCAGTGCAAAGGACCAAAAGTAGCCAAAAACTAAGCTCACAGATGTTGCAAAAGCAGGGGAAAAAGTCAAGGAGGAAGACACAACTTAGGGGGCAAGATATGAGGGACATGGCATGAACACTTCAGAAAACAACCATAAAAAGAAAAAAATCTTTCCCAAAGTCAAGGCCATCAAAAGGCATGGCCTGCCATCAAGTGCAGGTACATGCACCTAAGATTCCTCTATTGGTCCCCATTGAAATCGCAAGATTACTTTTCCCTTCCGGAAAGGAATTGAAATTTCCTTTCGGGAAGGGAAAAGGAATCTTGCGAATCCCAAAAGAAAGGCTTACAAACACTCTGGAAAGGAGATAGGTTCAAATGAAATGCAATTGAAAAAAGCAGAAAATCTGGAATTTTAGTCTCTACAAAAAATAGGCGGTGAGGAAATCAGCTGCATTGCAAAGGACCAAAAGGTGCCAAAACTAAGCTCACAGATGTTGCAAAAGCAGGGGAAAAAGTCAAGGAGGAAGACACAACTTAGGGGGCAAGATATCAGGGACATGGCATGAACCCTTCAGAAAACAACCAAAAAAAGAAAAAAATCTTTCCCAAAGTCAAGGCCATCAAAAGGCATGGCCTGCCATCAAGTGCAGGGACATGCACCTAAGATTCCTCTTTTGGTCCCCATTGAAATCGCAAGATTCCTTTTCCCTTCCCGAAAGGAAATGAAATTTCCTTTCGGGAAGGGAAAAGGAATCTTGCGAATCCCAGAAGAAAGGCTAACAAACACTCTGGAAAGTAGATAGGTTCAAATGAAATGCAATTGAAAAAAGCAGAAAATCGGGAATTTTAGTCTCTTCAAAAAATAGGCTGTGAGGAAATCAGCTGCATTGCAAACGACCAAAAAGTGGCAAAACTAAGCTCACAGATGTTGCAAAAGCAGGGGAAAAAGTCAAGGAGGAAGACACAACTTAGGGGGCAAGATATCAGGGACATGGCATGAACCCTTCAGAAAACAACCAAAAAAAGAAAAAAATCTTTCCCAAAGTCAAGGCCATCAAAAGGCATGGCCTGCCATCAAGTGCAGGGACATGCACCAATGATTCCTCTATTGGTCCCCATTGAAATCGCAAGATTCCTTTTCCCTTCCCGAAAGGAAATGAAATTTCCTTTCGGGAAGGGAAAAGGAATCTTGCGAATCCCAGAAGAAAGGCTAACAAACACTCTGGAAAGTAGATAGGTTCAAATGAAATGCAATTGATAAAAGCAGAAAATCTGGAATTTTAGTCTCTTCAAAAAATAGGCTGTGAGGAAATCAGCTGCATTGCAAAGGACCAAAAGGTGGCAAAACTAAGCTCACAGATGTTGCAAAAGCAGGGGAAAAAGTCAAGGAGGAAGACACAACTTAGGGGGCAAGATATGAGGGACATGGCATGAATACTTAAAATATTAAAAAAAAAAAGAAAAAATAATCTTTCCCAAATTCAAAGCCATCAAAATGCAGGCAGGCCATTCGCCACCAAGGGCAGGCACATGCAGCAAAGCTTGCCAAAACTGATCCCCACTGAAGGCAAAACCGAAAAGAAGGACCTACAAACACGCTGGAAAGGAGTCAACATCAAAGGAATTGCAATTGGAGGCGAAAAAAAGAAAATCTTGGAAATTTAATGACTCTTAGAAAGTGGCCTGGGGTTTTATCAGGTGCAGTGCAAAGGACCAAAAGATGCCAAAACTAAGCTCACAGATGTTGCAAAAGCAGGGGAAAAAGTCAAGGAGGAAGACACAACTTAGGGGGCAAGATATGAGGGACATGGCATGAATACTTAAAAGAAAAAAAAAAAAAAAAAAAGAAAAAATCTTTCCCAAAGTCAAAGCCATCAAAATGCAGGCAGGCCATACGCCACCAAGGGCAGGAACATGCAGCAAAGCTTGCCAAAATTGATCCCCACTGAAGGCCAAAACAGAAAAGAAGGACCTACAAACACGCTGGAATGGAGACACCATCAAAGGATTTGCAATCGCAGGAGAAAAAAAGAAAATTTGGGAAATTTAATGACTCTTAGAAAGTGGCCTGGGGTTTTAGCAGGTGCAGTGCAAAGGACCAAAATATGCCAAAACTAAGCTCACAGATGTTGCAAAAGCAGGGGAAAAAGTCAAGGAGGAAGACACAACTTAGGGGGCAAGATATGAGGGACATGGCATGAATATTTAAATAATAAAAAAAAAAAAAATAGAAAATATCTTTCCCAAAGTCAAAGCCATCAAAATGCAGGCAGGCCATACGCCAGCAAGGGCAGGCACATGCAGCAAAGCTTGCCAAAATTGATCCCCACTTAAGGCCAAAACAGAAAAGAAGGACCTACAAACACGCTGGAAAGGAGTCAACATCAACGGAATTGCAATTGGAGGAGAAAAAAAGAAAATTTGGGAAATTTAGTGACTCTTAGAAAATGGCCTGCGTTTACATCAGGTGCAGTGCAAAGGACCAAAAGTAGCCAAAACTAAGCTCACAGATGTTGCAAAAGCAGGGGAAAAAGTCAAGGAGGAAGACACAACTTAGGGGGCAAGATATGAGGGACATGGCATGAACCCTTCAGAAAACAACCATAAAAAGAAAAAAATGTTTCCCAAAGTCAAGGCCATCAAAAGGCATGGCCTGCCATCAAGTGCAGGGACATGCACCTAAGATTCCTCTATTGGTCCCCATTGAAATCGCAAGATTCCTTTTCCCTTCCGGAAAGGAATTGAAATTTCCTTTCGGGAAGGGAAAAGGAATTTTGCGAATCCCAAAAGAAAGGCTTACAAACACTCTGGAAAGGAGATAGGTGCAAATGAAATGCAATTGAAAAAAGCAGAAAATTGGGAATTTTAGTCTCTACAAAAAATAGGCGGTGAGGAAATCAGCTGCAGTGCAAAGGACCAAAAGGTGGCAAAACTAAGCTCACAGATGTTGCAAAAGCAGGGGAAAAAGTCAAGGAGGAAGACACAACTTAAGGAGCAAGATATGAGGGACATGGCATGAATATTCAAAAGAAACAAAAAAAAAAAAAAGAAAAAATCTTTCCCAAAGTCAAAGCCATCAAAATGCAGGGAGGCCATACGCCAGCAAGGGCAGGCACATGCAGCAAAGCTTGCCAAAATTGATCCCCACTGAAGGCCAAAACAGAAATAAGGACCTGAAAACACGCTGGTAAGGATTCAACATCAAAGGAATTGCAATTGGAGGAGAAAAAAAGAAAATTTGGGAAATTTAGTGACTCTAAGAACATGGCCTGCGTTTATATCAAGTGCATTGCAAATGACCAAAAGTAGCCAAAACTAAGCTCACAGATGTTGCAAAAGCAGGGGAAAAAGTCAAGGAGGAAGACACAACTTAGGGGGCAAGATATGAGGGACATGGCATGAATACTTAAAATATTAAAAAAAAAAAAGAAAAAATAATCTTTCCCAAATTCAAAGCCATCAAAATGCAGGCAGGCCATTCGCCACCAAGGGCAGGCACATGCAGCAAAGCTTGCCAAAACTGATCCCCACTGAAGGCAAAACCGAAAAGAAGGACCTACAAACACGCTGGAAAGGAGTCAACATCAAAGGAATTGCAATTGGAGGCGAAAAAAAGAAAATCTTGGAAATTTAATGACTCTTAGAAAGTGGCCTGGGCTTTTAGCAGGTGCAGTGCAAAGGACCAAAAGGTGGCAAAACTAAGCTCACAGATGTTGCAAAAGCAGGGGAAAAAGTCAAGGAGGAAGACACAACTTAGGGGGCAAGATATGAGGGACATGGCATGAATACTTAAAAGAAAAAAAAAAAAAAAAAAAGAAAAAATCTTTCCCAAAGTCAAAGCCATCAAAATGCAGGCAGGCCATACGCCAGAAAGGGCAGGAACATGCAGCAAAGCTTGCCAAAATTGATCCCCACTGAAGGCCAAAACAGAAAAGAAGGACCTACAAACACGCTGGAATGGAGACACCATCAAAGGATTTGCAATCGCAGGAGAAAAAAAGAAAATTTGGGAAATTTAATGACTCTTAGAATGTGGCCTGGGGTTTTATCAGGTGCAGTGCAAAGGACCAAAATATGCCAAAACTAAGCTCACAGATGTTGCAAAAGCAGGGGAAAAAGTCAAGGAGGAAGACACAACTTAGGGGGCAAGATATGAGGGACATGGCATGAATATTTAAATAATAAAAAAAAAAAAAATAGAAAATATCTTTCCCAAAGTCAAAGCCATCAAAATGCAGGCAGGCCATACGCCAGCAAGGGCAGGCACATGCAGCAAAGCTTGCCAAAATTGATCCCCACTTAAGGCCAAAACAGAAAAGAAGGACCTACAAACACGCTGGAAAGGAGTCAACATCAACGGAATTGCAATTGGAGGAGAAAAAAAGAAAATTTGGGAAATTTAGTGACTCTTAGAAAATGGCCTGCGTTTACATCAGGTGCAGTGCAAAGGACCAAAAGTAGCCAAAACTAAGCTCACAGATGTTGCAAAAGCAGGGGAAAAAGTCAAGGAGGAAGACAAAACTTAGGGGGCAAGATATCAGGGACATGGCATGAACCCTTCAGAAAACAACCATAAAAAGAAAAAAATGTTTCCCAAAGTCAAGGCCATCAAAAGGCATGGCCTGCCATCAAGTGCAGGGACATGCACCTAAGATTCCTCTATTGGTCCCCATTGAAATCGCAAGATTCCTTTTCCCTTCCGGAAAGGAATTGAAATTTCCTTTCGGGAAGGGAAAAGGAATTTTGCGAATCCCAAAAGAAAGGCTTACAAACACTCTGGAAAGGAGATAGGTGCAAATGAAATGCAATTGAAAAAGCAGAAAATCTGGAATTTTAGTCTCTACAAAAAATAGGCGGTGAGGAAATCAGCTGCATTGCAAAGGACCAAAAGGTGGCAAAACTAAGCTCACAGATGTTGCAAAAGCAGGGGAAAAAGTCAAGGAGGAAGACACAACTTAGGGAGCAAGATATGAGGGACATGGCATGAATACTTAAAAAAAAAAAAAAAAAAAAAAAAAGAAAAAGTCTTTCCCAAAGTCAAAGCCATCAAAATGCAGGCAGGCCATTCGCCACCAAGGGCAGGCACATGCAGCAAAGCTTGCCAAAATTGATCCCTCTGAAGGCCAAAACAGAAAAGAAGGACCCAGAAACACGCTGGAAAGGCGTCAACATGAAAGGAATTGCAATTGGAGGAGAAAAATAGAAAATTTGGGAAATTACTGACTCTAAAAAAATGGCCTGGGTTTACATCAGGTGCATTGCAAAGGACCAAAAGGTGCCAAAACTAAGCTCACAGATGTTGCAAAAGCAGGGGAAAAACTGAAGGAGGATGACACAACTTAGGGAGCAAGATACGAGGGACATGGCATGAACACTTAAAATAATAATAAAAAAAAAAGAAAAAATCTTTCCCAAAGTCAAAGCCATCAAAATGCAGGCAGGCCAAACGCCACCAAGGGCAGGCACATGCAGCAAAGCTTGCCAAAATTGATCCCCACTGAAGGCCAAAACAGAGAAGAAGGAGCTACAAACACGCTGGAAAGGAGTCAACATCAAAGGAATTGCAATTGGAGGAGAAAAAAAGAAAATTTGGGAAATTTAGTGACTCTTAGAAAGTGGCCTGGGGTTTTATCAGGTGCAGTGCAAAGGACCAAAAGATGCCAAAACTAAGCTCAGAGATGTTGCAAAAGCAGGGGAAAAAGTCAAGGAGGAAGACACAACTTAGGGAGCAAGTTATGAGGGACATGGCAAGAATATTTAAAAGAAACAAAAAAAAAAAAAAGAAAAAATCTTTCCCAAAGTCAAAGCCATCAAAATGCAGGCAGGCCATACGCCAGCAAGGGCAGGCACATGCAGCAAAGCTTGCCAAAATTGATCCCCACTGAAGGCCAAAACAGAAATAAGGACCTAAAAACACGCTGGTAAGGATTCAACATCAAAGGAATTGCAATTGGAGGAGAAAAAAAGAAAATTTGGGAAATTTAGTGACTCTAAGAACATGGCCTGCGTTTATATCAGGTGCAGTGCAAAGGACCAAAAGGTGCCAAAACTAAGCTCACAGATGTTGCAAAAGCAGGGGAAAAAGTCAAGGAGGAAGACACAACTTAGGGGGCAAGATATGAGGGACATGGCATGAATACTTAAAATATTAAAAAAAAAAAAAGAAAAAAAAATCTTTCCCAAATTCAAAGCCATCAAAATGCAGGCAGGCCATTCGCCACCAAGGGCAGGCACATGCAGCAAAGCTTGCCAAAATTGATCCCCACTGAAGGCCAAAACAGAAATAAGGACCTAAAAACACGCTGGTAAGGATTCAACATCAACGGAATTGCAATTGGAGGAGAAAAAAAGAAAATTTGGGAAATTTAGTGACTCTAAGAAAAATGGCCTGCGTTTATATCAGGTGCAGTGCAAAGGACAAAAGATGCCAAAACTAAGCTCACAGATGTTGCAAAAGCAGGGGAAAAAGTCAAGGAGGAAGACACAACTTAAGGAGCAAGATATGAGGGACATGGCATGAATATTTAAAAGACACAAAAAAAAAAAAAAAGAAAAAATCTTTCCCAAAGTCAAAGCCATCAAAATGCAGGCAGGCCATTCGCCACCAAGGGCAGGCACATGCAGCAAAGCTTGCCAAAACTGATCCCCACTGAAGGCAAAACAGAGAAGAAGGACCTACAAACACGCTGGAAAGGAGTCAACATCAAAGGAATTGCAATTGGAGGAGAAAAAAAGAAAATTTGGGAAATTGAGTGACTCTTAGAAAGTGGCCTGGGCTTTTTATCAGGTGCAGTGCAAAGGACCAAAAGATGCCAAAACTAAGCTCACAGATGTTGCAAAAGCAGGGGAAAAAGTCAAGGAGGAAGACACAACTTAAGGAGCAAGATATGAGGGACATGGCAAGAATATTGAAAAGAAACAACAAAAAAAAAAAAAAGAAAAAATCTTTCCCAAAGTCAAAGCCATCAAAATGCAGGCAGGCCATACGCCACCAAGGGCAGGCACATGCAGCAAAGCTTGCCAAAATTGATCCCCACTGAAGGCCAAAACAGAAAAAAAGGACCTAAAAACACGCTGGTAAGGATTCAACATCAAAGGAATTGCAATTGGAGGAGAAAAAAAAGAAAATTTGGGAAATTTAGTGACTCTAGGAAAATGGCCTGCGTTTATATCAGGTGCAGTGCAAATGACCAAAAGTAGCCAAAACTAAGCTCACAGATGTTGCAAAAGCAGGGGAAAAAGTCAAGGAGGAAGACACAACTTAGGGGGCAAGATATGAGGGACATGGCATGAATACTTAAAAAATTAAAAAAAAAAAAAAAAAAATCTTTCCCATCTTCAAAGCCATCAAAATGCAGGCAGGCCATTCGCCACCAAGGGAAGGCACATGCAGCAAAGCTTGCCAAAACTGATCCCCACTGAAGGCAAAACAGAAAAGAAGGACCTACAAACACGCTGGAAAGGAGTCAACATCAAAGGAATTGCAATTGGAGGAGAAAAAAAAGAAAATTTGGGAAATTGAATGACTCTTAGAAAGTGGCCTGGGCTTTTAGCAGGTGCAGTTCAAAGAACCAAAAGATGCCAAAACTAAGCTCACAGGTGTTGCCAAAGCAGGGGAAAAAGTCAAGGAGGAAGACACAACTTAGGGGGCAAGATATGAGGGACATGGCATGAATACTTAAAATATTAAAAAAAAAAAAAAGAAAAAAATCTTTCCCAAAGTCAAAGCCATCAAAATGCAGGGCAGGCCATACGCCAGCAAGGGCAGGCACATGCAGCAAAGCTTGCCAAAATTGATCCCCACTGAAGGCCAAAACAGAAATAAGGACCTAAAAACACGCTGGTAAGGAGTCAACATCTAAGGAATTGCAATTGGAGGAGAAAAAAAAAATTTTTGGAAATTGAGTGACTCTAAGAAAATGGCCTGCGTTTATATCAGGTGCAGTGCAAAGGACCAAAAGATGCCAAAACTAAGCTCACAGATGTTGCAAAAGCAGGGGAAAAAGTCAAGGAGGAAGACACAACTTAGGGGGCAAGATATGAGGGACATGGCATGAATACTTAAAATATTAAAAAAAAAAAAAGAAAAAAATCTTTCCCAAAGTCAAAGCCATCAAAATGCAGGCAGGCCATACGCCAGCAAGGGCAGGCACATGCAGCAAAGCTTGCCAAAAATTGATCCCCACTGAATGCCAAAACAGAAAAGAAGGACCTACAAACACGCTGGAAAGGAGTCAACATCAAAGGAATTGCAATTGGAGGAGAAAAAATGAAAATTTGGGAAATTGAATGACTCTTAGAAAGTGGCCTGGGGCTTTTATCAGGTGCAGTGCAAAGGACCAAAAGATGCCAAAACTAAGCTCACAGATGTTGCAAAAGCAGGGGAAAAAGTCAAGGAGGAAGACACAACTTAAGGAGCAAGATATGAGGGACATGGCATGAATACTTAAAATAATAGGAAAAAAAAAAAGAAAAAATCTTTCCCAAAGTCAAAGCCATCAAAATGCAGGCAGGCCATACGCCAGCAAGGGCAGGCACATGCAGCAAAGCTTGCCAAAATTGATCCCCACTGAAGGCCAAAACAGAAATAAGGACCTAAAAACACGCTGGCAAGGAGTCAACATCAACGGAATTGCAATTGGAGGAGAAAAAAAGAAAATTTGGGAAATTTAGTGACTCTAAGAAAATGGCCTGGGTTTATATCAGGTGCAGTGCAAAGGACCAAAAGATGCCAAAACTAAGCTCACAGATGTTGCAAAAGCAGGGGAAAAAGTCAAGGAGGAAGACACAACTTAGGGGGCAAGATATGAGGGACATGGCATGAATACTTAAAACAAAAAAAAAAAAAAAAAAGAAAAAATCTTTCCCAAAGTCAAAGCCATCAAAATGCAGGCAGGCCATACGCCACCAAGGGCAGGCACATGCAGCAAATCTTGCCAAAATTGATCCCCACTGAAGGCCAAAAATGAAAAAAGGACCTAAAAACACGCTGGTAAGGATTCAACATCAAAGGAATTGCAATTGGAGGAGAAAAAAAGAAAATTTGGGAAATTTAGCGACTCTAAGAAAATGGCCTGCGTTTATATCAGGTGCAGTGCAAATGACCCAAAGTAGCCAAAACGAAGCTCACAGATGTTGCAAAAGCAGGGGAAAAAGTCAAGGAGGAAGACACAACTTAGGGGGCAAGATATGAGGGACATGGCATGAATACTTAAAACAAAAAAAAAAAAAAAAAAAGAAAAAATCTTTCCCAAAGTCAAAGCCATCAAAATCCAGGCAGGCCATACGCCACCAAAGGCAGGCACATGCAGCAAAGCTTGCCAAAATTGATCCCCACTGAAGGCCAAAACAGAAAAGAAGGACCTACAAACACGCTGGAATGGAGACACCATCAAAGGATTTGCAATAGGAGGAGAAAAAAAGAAAATTTGGGAAATTTAATGACTCTTAGAATGTGGCCTGGGGTTTTAGCAGGTGCAGTGCAAAGGACCAAAAGATGCCAAAACTAAACTCACAGATGTTGCAAAAGCAGGGGAAAAAGTCAAGGAGGAAGACACAACTTAGGGGGCAAGATGTGAGGGACATGGCATGAATATTTAAAATAATAAAAAAAAAAAAATTAGAAAATATCTTTCCCAAAGGCAAAGCCATCAAAATGCAGGCAGGCCATACGCCAGCAAGGGCAGGCACATGCAGCAAAGCTTGCCAAAATTGATCCCCACTGAAGGCCAAAACAGAAAAGAAGGACCTACAAACACGCTGGAAAGGAGTCAACATCAACGGAATTGCAATTGGAGGAGAAAAAAAGAAAATTTGGGAAATTTAGTGACTCTAAGAAAATGGCCTGCGTTTATATCAGGTGCAGTGCAAAGGACCAAAAGATGCCAAAACTAAGCTCACAGATGTTGCAAAAGCAGGGGAAAAAGTCAAGGAGGAAGACACAACTTAGGGGGCAAGATATGAGGGAAATGTCATGAATACTTAAAAAAATAAAAAAAAGAAAAAGAAAAAATCTTTCCCAAAGTCAAAGCCATCAAAATCCAGGCAGGCCATAGGCCTGCAAGTGCAGGCACATGCAGCAAAGCTTGCCAAAATTGATCCCCACTGAAGGCCAAAACAGAAAAGAAGGACCTACAAACACGCTGGAAAGGAGTCAACATCAAAGGATTTGAAATTGGAGGAGAAAAAAAGAGAATTTGGGAAATTTAGTGACTCTAAGAAAATGGCCTGGGTTTACATCAGGTGCTTTGCAAAGGACCAAAAGATGCCAAAACTAAGCTCACAGATGTTGCAAAAGCAGGGGAAAAAGTCAAGGAGGAAGACACAACTTAGGGAGCAAGATACGAGGGACATGGCATGAATACTTAAAATATTAAAAAAAAAAAAAAAAAGAAAAAATCTTTCCCAAAGTCAAAGCCATCAAAATGCAGGCAGGCCATACGCCACCAAGGGCAGGCACATGCAGCAAAGCTTGCCAAAATTGATCCCCACTGAAGGCCAAAACAGAAAAGAAGGACCTACAAACACGCTGGAAAGGAGTCAACATCAAAGGATTTGAAATTGGAGGAGAAAAAAAGAAAATTTGGGAAATTGAGTGACTCTTAGAAAGTGGCCTGGGCTTTTATCAGGTGCAGTGCAAAGGACCGAAAGATGCCAAAACTAAGCTCACAGATGTTGCAAAAGCAGGGGAAAAAGTCAAGGAGGAAGACACAACTTAAGGAGCAAGATATGAGGGACATGGAAAGAATATTGAAAAGAAACAACAAAAAAAAAAAAAAGAAAAAATCTTTCCCAAAGTCAAAGCCATCAAAATGCAGGCAGGCCATACGCCACCAAGGGCAGGCACATGCAGCAAAGCTTGCCAAAATTGATCCCCACTGAAGGCCAAAACAGAAATAAGGACCTAAAAACACGCTGGTAAGGATTCAACATCAAAGGAATTGCAATTGGAGGAGAAAAAAAGAAAATTTGGGAAATTTAGTGACTCTAGGAAAATGGCCTGCGTTTATATCAGGTGCAGTGCAAATGACCAAAAGTAGCCAAAACTAAGCTCACAGATGTTGCAAAAGCAGGGGAAAAAGTCAAGGAGGAAGACACAACTTTAGGGGGCAAGATATGAGGGACATGGCATGAATACTAAAAATTATTAAAAAAAAAAAAAAAAAATCTTTCCCATCTTCAAAGCCATCAAAATGCAGGCAGGCCATTCGCCACCAAGGGAAGGCACATGCAGCAAAGCTTGCCAAAACTGATCCCCACTGAAGGCAAAACAGAAAAGAAGGACCTACAAACACGCTGGAAAGGAGTCAACATTCAAAGGAATTGCAATTGGAGGAGAAAAAAAGAAAATTTGGGAAATTGAATGACTCTTAGGAAAGTGGCCTGGGCTTTTAGCAGGTGCAGTTCAAAGAACCAAAAGATGCCAGAACTAAGCTCACAGATGTTGCCAAAGCAGGGGAAAAAGTCAAGGAGGAAGACACAACTTAGGGGGCAAGATATGAGGGACATGGCATGAATACTTAAAAGAAACAAAAAAAAAAAAAAAGAAAAATCTTTCCCAAAGTCAAAGCCATCAAAATGCAGGCAGGCCATACGCCACCAAGGGCAGGCACATGCAGCAAAGCTTGCCAAAATTGATCCCCACTGAAGGCCAAAAACAGAAATAAGGACCTAAAAACACGCTTGGTAAGGAGTCAACATCTAAGGAATTGCAATTGGAGGAGAAAAAAAAGAAAATTTTGGAAATTGAGTGACTCTCTAAGAAAATGGCCTGCGTTTATATCAGGTGCAGTGCAAAGGACCAAAAGATGCCAAAACTAAGCTCACAGATGTTGCAAAAAGCAGGGGAAAAATGTCAAGGAGGAAGACACAACTTAGGGGGCAAGATATGAGGATATTGAAAAGAAACAAAATAAAAAAAAAAAAAAAATCTTTCCCAAAGTCAAAGCCATCAAAATGCAGGCAGGCCATACGCCACCAAGGGCAGGCACATGCAGCAAATCTTGCCAAAATTGATCCCCACTGAAGGCCAAAACAGAAAAAAGGACCTAAAAACACGCTGGTAAGGATTCAACATCAAAGGAATTGCAATTGGAGGAGAAAAAAAGAAAATTTGGGAAATTTAGTGACTCTAAGAAAATGGCCTGCGTTTATATCAGGTGCAGTGCAAATGACCCAAAGTAGCCAAAACGAAGCTCACAGATGTTGCAAAAGCAGGGGAAAAAGTCAAGGAGGAAGACACAACTTAGGGGGCAAGATATGAGGGACATGGCATGAATACTTAAAACAAAAAAAAAAAAAAAAAAGAAAAAATCTTTCCCAAAGTCAAAGCCATCAAAATCCAGGCAGGCCATACGCCACCAAGGGCAGGCACATGCAGCAAAGCTTGCCAAAATTGATCCCCACTGAAGGCCAAAACAGAAAAGAAGGACCTACAAACACGCTGGAATGGAGACACCATCAAAGGATTTGCAATCGGAGGAGAAAAAAAGAAAATTTGGGAAATTTAATGACTCTTAGAATGTGGCCTGGGGTTTTAGCAGGTGCAGTGCAAAGGACCAAAAGATGCCAAAACTA
Source organism: Artemisiospiza belli (assembly GCA_021963965.1). Classification (NCBI taxonomy): domain Eukaryota; kingdom Metazoa; phylum Chordata; class Aves; order Passeriformes; family Passerellidae; genus Artemisiospiza; species Artemisiospiza belli. Next base: position 44,892 of record JAKDEW010000891.1, on the reverse strand, counting down.
AACTCACAGATGTTGCAAAAGCAGGGAAAAAGTCAAGGAGGAAGACACAACTTAGGGGGCAAGATGTGAGGGACATGGCATGAATATTTAAAATAATAAAAAAAAAAAAATTAGAAAATATCTTTCCCAAAGGCAAAGCCATCAAAATGCAGGCAGGCCATACGCCAGCAAGGGCAGGCACATGCAGCAAAGCTTGCCAAAATTGATCCCCACTGAAGGCCAAAACAGAAAAGAAGGACCTACAAACACGCTGGAAAGGAGTCAACATCAACGGAATTGCAATTGGAGGAGAAAAAAAGAAAATTTGGGAAATTTAGTGACTCTAAGAAAATGGCCTGGGTTTATATCAGGTGCAGTGCAAAGGACCAAAAGATGCCAAAACTAAGCTCACAGATGTTGCAAAAGCAGGGGAAAAAGTCAAGGAGGAAGACACAACTTAGGGGGCAAGATATGAGGGACATGGCATGAACCCTTCAGAAAACAACCAAAAAAAGAAAAAAATCTTTCCCAAAGTCAAGGCCATCAAAAGGCATGGCCTGCCATCAAGTGCAGGGACATGCACCTAAGATTCCTCTATTGGTCCCCATTGAAATCGCAAGATTCCTTTTCCCTTCCCGAAAGGAAATGAAATTTCCTTTCGGGAAGGGAAAAGGAATCTTGCGAATCCCAGAAGAAAGGCTAACAAAAACTCTGGAAAGTAGATAGGTTCAAATGAAATGCAATTGAAAAAAGCAGAAAATCTGGAATTTTAGTCTCTTCAAAAAATAGGCTGTGAGGAAATCAGCTGCATTGCAATGGACCAAAAGGTGCCAAAACAAAGCTCACAGATGTTGCAAAAGCAGGGGAAAAAGTCAAGGAGGAAGACACAACTTAGGGGGCAAGATGTGAGGGACATGGCATGAATACTTAAAACAAAAAAAGAAAAAAAAAAAGGAAAAATCTTTCCCAAAGTCAAAGCCATCAAAATGCAGGCAGGCCATATGCCAGCAAGGGCAGGCACATGCAGCAAAGCTTGCCAAAATTGATCCCTCTGAAGGCCAAAACAGAAAAGAAGGACCTACAAACACGCTGGAAATGAGTCAACATCAAAGGATTTGCAATTGGAGGAGAAAAAAAGAAAATTTGGGAAATTACTGACTCTAAAAAAATGGCCTGGGTTTACATCAGGTGCATTGCAAAGGACCAAAAGGTGCCAAAACTAAGCTCACAGATGTACAGATGTTGCAAAAGCAGGGGAAAAAGTTAAGGAGGATGACACAACTTAGGGAGCAAGATATGAGGGACATGGCATGAATACTTAAAAGAAAAAAAAAAAAAAAAAAAAGATCTATCCCAAAGTCAAAGCCATCAAAATGCAGGCACGCAATAGGCCAGCAAGTGCAGGCACATGCAGCAAAGCTTGCCAAAATTGATCCCCACTGAAGGCCAAAACAGAAAAGAAGGACTTAGAAACACGCTGGAATGGAGACACCATCAAAGGAATTGCAATTGGAGGAGAAAAAAAGAAAATTTGGGAAATTTAATGACTCTTAGAAAGTGGCCTGGGCTTTTAGCAGGTGCAGTGCAAAGAACCAAAAGATGCCAAAACTAAGCTCACAGATGTTGCAAAAGCAGGGGAAAGAGTCAAGGAGGAAGACACAACTTAAGGAGCAAGATATGAGGGACATGGCAAGAATATTGAAAAGAAACAACAAAAAAAAAAAAAAGAAAAAATCTTTCCCAAAGTCAAAGCCATATAAATCCAGGCAGGCCATACGCCAGCAAGGGCAGGCACATGCAGCAAAGCTTGCCAAAATTGATCCCCACTGAAGGCCAAAACAGAAATAAGGACCTAAAAACACGCTGGTAAGGATTCAACATCAAAGGAATTGCAATAGGCGGAGAAAAAAAGAAAATTTGGGAAATTTAGTTACTCTAAGAAAATGGCCTGCGTTTATATCAGGTGCAGTGCAAATGACCAAAAGTAGCCAAAACTAAGCTCACAGATGTTGCAAAAGCAGGGGAAAAAGTCAAGGAGGAAGACACAACTTAGGGGGCAAGATATGAGGGACATGGCATGAATACTTAAAATATTAAAAAAAAAAAAAGAAAAAATCTTTCCCAAATTCAAAGCCATCAAAATGCAGGCAGGCCCTTCGCCACCAAGGGAAGGCACATGCAGCAAAGCTTGCCAAAACTGATCCCCACTGAAGGCAAAACAGAAAAGAAGGACCTACAAACACGCTGGAAAGGAGTCAACATCAAAGGAATTGCAATTGGAGGAGAAAAAAAGAAAATTTGGGAAATTGAGTGACTCTTAGAAAGTGGCCTGGGCTTTTAGCAGGTGCAGTTCAAAGAACCAAAAGATGCCAAAACTAAGCTCACAGATGTTGCAAAAGCAGGGGAAAAAGTCAAGGAGGAAGACACATCTTAGGGGGCAAGATATGAGGGACATGGCATGAATACTTAAAACAAAAAAAAAAATAAAAAAGAAAAAATCTTTCCCAAAGTCAAAGCCATCAAAATCCAGGCAGGCCATACACCACCAAGGGCAGGCACATGCAGCAAAGCTTGCCAAAATTGATCCCCACTGAAGGCCAAAACAGAAAAGAAGGACCTACAAACACGCTGGAATGGAGACACCATCAAAGGATTTGCAATCGGAGGAGAAAAAAAGAAAATTTGGGAAATTTAATGACTCTTAGAATGTGGCCTGGGGTTTTAGCAGGTGCAGTGCAAAGGACCAAAAGATGCCAAAACTAAACTCACAGATGTTGCAAAAGCAGGGGAAAAAGTCAAGGAGGAAGACACAACTTAGGAGGCAAGATGTGAGGGACATGGCATGAATACATAAAGTATTAAAAAAAAAAAAAAGAAAAAATCTTTCCCAAAGTCAAAGCCATCAAAATGCAGGCAGGCCATTCGCCAGCAAGGGCAGGCACATGCAGCAAAGCTTGCCAAAACTGATCCCCCTTAAGGCAAAACAGAAAAGAAGGACTTACAAACACGCTGGAAAGGAGTCAACATCAAAGGAATTGCAATTGGAGGAGAAAAAATGAAAATTTGGGAAATTGAGTGACTTTTAGGAAGTGGCCTGCGGTTTTAGCAGGTGCAGTGCAAAGGACCAAAAGATGCCAAAACTAAGCTCACAGATGTTGCAAAAGCAGGGGAAAAAGTCAAGGAGGAAGACACAACTTAGAGGGCAAGATATGACTGACGTGGCATGAAGCCTTCAGAAAACAACCAAAAAAAGAAAAAAATCTTTCCCAAAGTCAAGGCCATCAAAAGTCATGGCCTACCATCAAGTGCAGGGACATGCACCTAAGATTCCTCTATTGGTCCCCATTGAAATCGCAAGATTCCTTTTCCCTTCCCGAAAGGAAATGAAATTTCCTTTCGGGAAGGGAAAAGGAATCTTGCGAATCCCAAACGAAAGGCTAACAAACACTCTGGAAAGTAGATAGGTTCAAATGAAATGCAATTGAAAAAAGCAGAAAATCGGGAATTTTAGTCTCTTCAAAAAATAGGCTGTGAGGAAATCAGCTGCATTGCAAAGGACCAAAAGGTGGCAAAATTAAGCTCACAGATGTTGCAAAAGCAGGGGAAAAAGTCAAGGAGGAAGACACAACTTAGGGGGCAAGATATGAGGGACATGGCATGAATATTTAAAATAATAAAAAAAAAAAAAATAGAAAAAATCTTTCCCAAAGTCAAAGCCATGAAAATGCAGGCAGGCCATACGCCACCAAGGGCAGGCACATGCAGCAAATCTTGCCAAAATTGATCCCCACTGAAGGCCAAAACAGAAAAGAAGGACCTACAAACACGCTGGAAAGGAGTCAACATCAACGGAATTGCAATTGGAGGAGAAAAAAAGAAAATTTGGGAAATTTAGTGACTCTAGGAAAATGGCCTGCGTTTATATCAGGTGCAGTGCAAAGGACCAAAAGATGCCAAAACTAAGCTCACAGATGTTGCAAAAGCAGGGGAAAATGTCAAGGAGGAAGGCACAACTTAGGGGGCAAGATATGAGGGACATGGCATGAACACTTCAGAAAACAACCAAAAAAAGAAAAAATCTTTCCCAAAGTCAAAGCCATCAAAAGGCATGGCCTGCCATCAAGTGCAGGGACATGCACCAAAGATTCCTCTATTGGTCCCCATTGAAATCGCAAGATTCCTTTTCCCTTCCCGAAAGGAAATGAAATTTCCTTTCGGGAAGGGAAAAGGAATCTTGCGAATCCCAAAAGATAGGCTTACAAACACTCTGGAAAGGAGATAGGTTCAAATGAAATGCAATTGAAAAATGGAGAAAATCGAGAATTTTTGTCTCTTCAAAAAATAGGCCTTTAGGAAATCAGCTGCATTGCAAAGGACCAAAAGATGACAAAATTAAGCTCACAGATGTTGCAAAAGCAGGGGAAAAAGTCAAGGAGGAAGACACAACTTAGGGGGCAAGATATGAGGGACATGGCATGAATACTTAAAAAAAAAAAAATAACAAAAGAAAAAATCTTTCACAAAGTCAAAGCCATCAAAATGCAGGCAGGCAATACGTCACCAAGGGCAGGCACATGCAGCAAAGCTTGCCAAAATTGATCCCCACTGAAGGCCAAAACAGAAAAGAAGGACTTGCAAACACGCTGGAAAGGAGTCAACATCAAAGGAATTGCAATTGGAGGAGAAAAAAAGAAAATTTGGGAAATTTAGTGACTCTAAGAAAATGGCCTGTGTTTATATCAGGTGCAGTGCAAAGGACCAAAAGATGCCAAAACTAAGCTCACAGATGTTGCAAAAGCAGGGGAAAAAGTCAAGGAAGAAGACACAACTTAGGGAGCAAGATATGAGGGACATGGCATGAATACTTAAAATAATAAAAAAAAAAAAAGAAAATATCTTTCCCAAAGTCAAAGCCATCAAAATGCAGGCAGGCCATTCACCACCAAGGGCAGGCACATGCAGCAAAGCTTGCCAAAATTGATCCCCACTGAAGGCCAAAACAGAAAAGAAGGACCTACAGACATGCTGGAAAGGAGTCAACATCAAAGGAATTGCAATTGGGGGAGAAAAAAAGAAAATTTGGGAAATTTAGTGACTCTTAGAAAGTGGCCTGGGGTTTTAGCAGGTGCAGTGCAAAGGACCAAAAGATGCCAAAACTAAGCTCACAGATGTTGCAAAAGCAGGGGAAAAAGTCAAGGAGGAAGACACAACTTGGGGGGCAAGATATGAGGGACATGGCATGAACACTTCAGAAAACAACCAAAAAAAGAAAAAATCTTTCCCAAAGTCAAAGCCATCAAAAGGCATGGCCTGCCATCAAGTGCAGGGACATGCACCAATGATTCCTCTATTGGTCCCCATTGAAATCGCAAGATTCCTTTTCCCTTCCCGAAAGGAAATGAAATTTCCTTTCGGGAAGGGAAAAGGAATCTTGCGAATCCCAAAAGATAGGCTTACAAACACTCTGGAAAAGAGAGAGGTTCAAATGAAATGCAATTGAAAAAAGCAGAAAATCTGGAATTTTAGCCTCTTCAAAAAATAGGCTGTGAGGAAATCAGCTGCATTGCAAAGGACCAAAAGATGCCAAAACTAAGCTCACAGATGTTGCAAAAGCAGGGGGAAAACTCAAGGAGGAAGACACAACTTAGGGAGCAAGATATGAGGGACATGGCATGAATACTTAAAACAAAAAAAGAAAATAATCTTTCCCAAGTCAAAGACATCAAAATGCATTCAGGCCATACGCCACCAAGGGCAGGCACATGGAGCAAAGCTTGCCAAAATTGATCCCCACTGAAGGGCAAAACAGAAAAGAAGGACCTACAAACATGCTGGAAAGGAGTCAACATCAAAGGAATTGCAATTGGAGGAGAAAAAAAGAAAATTTGGGAAATTTAATGACTCTAACAAAATGGCCTGGGGTTTTATCAGGTGCAGTGCAAAGGACCAAAAGATGCCAAAACTAAGCTCACAGATGTTGCAAAAGCAGGGGAAAAAGTCAAGGAGGAAGACACAACTTAGGGGGCAAGATATGAGGGACATGGCATGAATACTTAAAATATTAAAAAAAAAAAAAGAAAAAATCTTTCCCAAAGTCAAACCCATCAAAATGCAGGCAGGCCATATGCCACCAAGGGCAGGCACATGCAGCAAAGCTTGCCAAAATTGATCCCCACTGAAGGCCAAAACAGAAAAGAAGGACCTAAAAACACGCTGGTAAGGAGTCAACATCAAAGGAATTGCAATTGGAGGAGAAAAAAAGAAAATTTGGGAAATTGAGTGACTCTTAGAAAGTGGCCTGGGGTTTTATCAGGTGCAGTGCAAAGGACCAAAAGATGCCAAAACTAAGCTCACAGATGTTGCAAAAGCAGGGCAAAATGTCAAGGAGGAAGGCACAACTTAGGGGGCCAGATATGAGGGACATGGCATGAATACTTAAAATATTAAAAAAAAAAAATAGAAAAAAACTTTCCCAAAGTTAAAGCCATCAAAATGCAGGCAGGCCATACGCCACCAAGGGCAGGCACATGCAGCAAAGCTTGCCAAAATTGATCCCCACTGAAGGCCAAAACAGGAAAGAAGGACCTAAAAACACGCTGGAAAGGAGTCAACATCAAAGGAATTGCAATTCGGGGAGAAAAATGAAAATTTGGGAAATTTAGTGACTCTTAGAAAGTGGCCTGGGGTTTTAGCAGGTGCAGTGCAAAGGACCAAAAGATGCCAAAACTAAGCTCACAGATGTTGCAAAAGCAGGGGAAAAAGTCAAGGAGGAAGACACAACTTAGGGGGCAAGATATGAGAGACATGGCATGAACACTTCAGAAAACAACCAAAAAAAGAAAAAATCTTTCCCAAAGTCAAAGCCATAAAAGGCATGGCCTGCCATCAAGTGCAGGGACATGCACCAAAGATTCCTCTATTGGTCCCCATTGAAATTGCAAGATTCCTTTTCCCTTCCCTTGCGAATCCCAAAAGATAGGCTTACAAACACTCTGGAAAGGAGATAGGTTCAAATGAAATGCAATTGAAAAAAGCAGAAAATCGGGAATTTTATTCTCTTCAAAAAATAGGATGTGAGGAAATCAGCTGCATTGCAAAGGACCAAAAGGTGCAAAAACTAAGCTCACAGATGTTGCAAAAGCAGGGGGAAAAGTCAAGGAGGAAGACACAACTTAGGGGGCAAGATATGAGGGACATGGCATGAATACTTAAAATAATAAAAAAAAAAAAAAAAAAGAAAAAATCTTTCCCAAAGTCAAAGCCATCAAAATGCAGGCAGGCCATACGCCATCAAGGGCAGGCACATGCAGCAAAGCTTGCCAAAATTGACCCCACTGAAGCCCAAAACAGAAAGAAGGACCTACAAACACGCTGGAATGGAGACAACATCAAAGGATTTGCAATTGGAGGAGAAAAAAAGAAATATTTGGAAATTTAGTGACTATAAGAAAGTGGCCTGGGGTTTTATCAAGGTCAGTGGAAAGGACCAAAAGATGCCAGAACTAAGCTCACAGATGTTGCAAAAGCAGGGGAAAATGTCAAGGAGGAAGACACAACCTAGGGGGCATGATATGAGGGACATGGCATGAACACTTCAGAAAACAACCAAAAAAAGAAAAAAATCTTTCCCAAAGTCAAAGCCAGCAAAATGCATGGCCTGCCGTCAAGTGCAGGGACATGCACCAAAGATTCCTCTATTGGTCCCCATTGAAGTCGCAAGATTCCTTTTCCCTTCCCGATAGGAAATGAAAATTCCTTTCGGGAAGGGAAAATGAATCTTGCGGATCCCAAAAGAAAGGCTTACAAACACTCTGGAAAGGAGAGAGGTTCAAATGAAATGCAATTGAAAAAAGCAGAAAATCGGGAATTTTAGTCTCTACAAAAAAAGGCTGTGAGGAAATCAGCTGCATTGCAAGGGAAAAAAAGGTGGCAGAACTAAGCTCACAGATGTTGCAAAAGCAGGGGAAAAAGTCAAGGAGGAAGACACAACTTAGGGAGCAAGATATGAGGGACATGGCATGAATACTTAAAACAAAAAAAAAAAAAAAAATAAAAAAATTTTTCCCAAAGTCAAAGCCATCAAAATGCAGGCAGGCCATACGCCAGCAAGGGCAGGCACATGCAGCAAAGCTTGCCAAAATTGATCCCCACTGAAGGCCAAAACAGAAAAGAAGGACCTACAAACACGCTGGAAAGGAGTCAACATCAAAGGATTTGCAATTGGAGGAGAAAATAAGAAAATTTGGGAAATTACTGACTCTAAAAAAATGGCCTGGGTTTATATCAGGTGCATTGCAAAGGACCAAAAGGTGCCAAAACTAAGCTCACAGATGTTGCAAAAGCAGGGGAAAAAGTCAAGGAGGAAGACACAACTTAGGGGGCAAGATATGAGGGACATGGCATGAATACTTAAAATATTAAAAAAAAAAAAAAAAAGAAAAAATCTTTCCCAAAGTCAAAGCCATCAAAATGCAGGCAGGCCATACGCCAGCAAGGGCAGGCACATGCAGCAAAGCTTGCCAAAATTGATCCCCACTGAAGGCAAAACGGAAAAGAAGGACCTACAAACACGCTGGAAAGGAGTCAACATCAAAGGAATTGCAATTGGAGGAGAAAAAAAGAAAATTTGGGAAATTACTGACTCTAAGAAAATGGCCTGGGTTTATATCAGGTGCATTGCAATAGACCAAAAGGTGCCAAAACTAAGCTCACAGGTGTTGCAAAAGCAGGGGAAAAAGTCAAGGAGGAAGACACAACTTAGGGGGCAAGATATGAGGGACATGGCATGAATACTTAAAATATTAAAAAAAAAAAAAAAAAGGAAAAATCTTTCCCAAAGTCAAAGCCATCAAAATGCAGGCAGGCCATACGCCACCAAGGGCAGGCACATGCAGCAAAGCTTGCCAAAATTGATCCCCACTGAAGGCCAAAACAGAAAAGAAGGGCCTAAAAACACGCTGGTAAGGAGTCAACATCAAAGGAATTGCAATTGGAGGAGAGAAAAAGAAAATTTGGGAAATTTAGTGACTCTAAGAAAATGGCCTGGGTTTATATCAGGTGCAGAGCAAAGGACCAAAAGGTGCCAAAACTAAGCTCACAGATGTTGTAAAAGCAGGGGAAAAAGTCAAGGAGGAAGACACAACTTAGGGGGCAAGATATGAGGGACATGTCATGAATACTTAAAATAACAAAAAAAAAAAAAAGAAAAAATCTTTCCCAAAGTCAAAGCCATCAAAATGCAGGCAGGCCATATGCCACCAAAGGAAGGCACATGCAGCAAAGCTTGCCAAAATTGATCCACACTGAAGGCCAAAACAGAAAAGAAGGACCTACAAACACGCTGGAAAGGAGTCAACATCAAAGGAATTGCAATTGGAGGAGAAAAAAAGAAAATTTGGGAAATTTAGTGACTCTAAGAAAATGGCCTGGGGTTTTATCATGTGCAGGGCAAAGGACCAAAAGGTGCCAAAACTAAGCTCACAGATGTTGCAAAATCAGGGGAAATATTGAAGGAGGATGACACAACTTAGGGGGCAAGATATGAGGGACATGGCATGAATACTTAAAATTATAAAAAAAAAAAAAGAAAAAATGTTTCCCAAAGTCAAAGCCATCAAAATACAAGCAGGCCATACGCCACCAAGGGCAGGCACATGCAGCAAATCTTGCCAAAATTGATCCCCACTGAAGGCCAAAATAGAAAAGAAGGACCTACAAACACGCTGGAAAGGAGTCAACATCAAAGGAATTGCAATCGGAGGAGAAAAAATGAAAATTTGGGAAATTTAATGACTCTTAGAAAGTGGCCTGGGGTTTTATCAGGTGCAGTGCAAAGGACCAAAAGATGCCAAAACTAAGCTCACAGATGTTGCAAAAGCAGGGGAAAAAGTCAAGGAGGAAGACACAACTTAGGGGGCAAGATATGAGGGACATGGCATGAACCCTTCAGAAAACAACCAAAAAAAGAAAAAATCTTTCCCAAAGTCAAAGCCATCAAAAGGCACGGCCTGCCATCAAGTGCAGGGACATGCACCAAATATTCCTCTATTGGTCCCCATTGAAATCGCAAGATTACTTTTCCCTTCCAGAAAGGAAATGAAATTTCCTTTCGGGAAGGGAAAAGGAATCTTGGGAATCCCAAAAGAAAGGCTTACAAACACTCTGGAAAGGAGATAGGTTCAAATGAAATGCAATTGAAAAAAACAGAAAATCGGAAATTTTAGTCTATTCAAAAAATAGGCTGTGAGGAAATCAGCTGCATTGCAAAGGACCAAAAGGTGGCAAAACTAAGCTCACAGATGTTGCCAAAGCAGGGGAAAAAGTCAAGGAGGAAGACACAACTTAGGGGGCAAGATATGAGGGACATGGCATGAATACTTAAAACAAAAAAGAAAAAAAAAAGAAAAAATTTTTCCCAAAGTCAAAGCCATCAAAATGCAGGCAGGCCATACGCCAGCAAGGGCAGGCACATGCAGCAAAGCTTGCCAAAATTGATCCCCACTGAAGGCCAAAACAGAAAAGAAGGACCTACAAACACGATGGAAATGAGTCAACATCAAAGGAATTGCAATTGGAGGAGAAAAAAAGAAAATTTGGGAAATTTAATGACTTTAAGAAAATGGCCTGGGGTTTTATCAGGTGCAGTGCAAAGGACCAAAAGATGCCAAAACTAAGCTCACAGATGTTGCAAAAGCAGGGGAAAAAGTCAAGGAGGAAGACACAACTTAGGGGGCAAGATATGAGGGACATGGCATGAACACTTCAGAATAAAACCAAAAAAAGAAAAAAATCTTTCCCAAAGTCAAAGCCATCAAAATGCATGGCCTGCCATCAAGTGCAGGGACATGCACCAAAGATTCCTCTATTGGTCCCCATTGAAATCGCAAGATTCCTTTTCCCTTCCCGAAAGGAAATGAAATTTCCTTTCGGGAAGGGAAAAGGAATCTTGTGAATCCCAGAAGAAAGGCTAACAAACACTCTGGAAAGTAGATAGGTTCAAATGAAATGCAATTGAAAAAAGCAGAAAATCGGGACTTATCGTCTCTCCAAAAAATAGGCTGTGAGGAAATCAGCTGCATTGCAAAGGACAAAAAGGTGCCAAAACTAAGCTCACAGATGTTGTAAAAGCAGGGGAAAAAGTCAAGGAGGAAGACACAACTTAGGGGGCAAGATATGAGGGACATGTCATGAATACTTAAAATAACAAAAAAAAAAAAAAGAAAAAATCTTTCCCAAAGTCAAAGCCATCAAAATGCAGGCAGGCCATAAGCCAGCAAGGGCAGGCACATGCAGCAAAGCTTGCCAAAATTGATCCCCACTGAAGGCCAAAACAGAAAAGAAGGACCTACAAACACGCTGGAAAGGAGTCAACATCAAAGGAATTGCAATTGGAGGAGAAAAAAAGAAAATTAGGGAAATTTAGTGACTCTAAGAAAATGGCCTGTGTTTATATCAGGTGCAGTGCAAAGGACCAAAAGATGCCAAAACTAAGCTCACAGATGTTGCAAAAGCAGGGGAAAAAGTCAAGGAGGAAGACACAACTTAGGGGGCAAGATATGAGGGACATGGCATGAACACTTCAGAAAACAACCAAAAAAAGAAAAAATCTTTCCCAAAGTCAAAGCCATCAAAAGGCATGGCCTGCCATCAAGTGCAGGGACATGCACCAAAGATTCCTCTATTGGTCCCTATTGAAATCGCAAGATTCCTTTTCCCTTCCCGAAAGGAAATGAAATTTCCTTTCGGGAAGGGAAAAGGAATCTTGCGAATCCCAAAAGGAAGGCTTACAAACACTCTGGAAAAGAGATAGGTTCAAATGAAATGCAATTGAAAAAAGCAGAAAATCTGGAATTTTAGTCTCTACAAAAAATAGGCTGTGAGGAAATCAGCTGCATTGCAAAGGACCAAAAGATGCCAAAACTAAGCTCACAGATGTTGCAAAAGCAGGGGGAAAAGTCAAGGAGGAAGACACAACTTAGGGAGCAAGATATGAGGGACATGGCATGAATACTTAAAACAAAAAAAAAAAAAAAATCTTTCCCAAAGTCAAAGACATCAAAATGCATTCAGGCCATACGCCACCAAGGGAGGCACATGCAGCAAAGCTTGCCAAAATTGATCCCCACTGAAGGCCAAAACAGAAAAGAAGGACCTACAAACATGCTGGAAAGGAGTCAACATCAAAGGAATTGCAATTGGAGGAGAAAAAAAGAAAATTTGGGAAATTTAATGACTCTTAGAAAGTGGCCTGGGGTTTTAGCTGGTGCAGTGCAAAGGACCAAAAGATGCCAAAACTAAGCTCACAGATGTTGCAAAAGCAGGGGAAAAAGTCAAGGAGGAAGACACAACTTAGGGGGCAAGATGTGAGGGACATGGCATGAACACTTAAAATAATAAAAAAAAAAAAGAAAAAATCTTTCCCAAAGTCAAAGCCATCAAAATGCAGGCAGGCCATACGCCACCAAGGGCAGGCACATGCAGCAAAGCTTGCGAAAATTGATCCCCACTGAAGGCCAAAACAGAAAAGAAGGACCTACAAACACGCTGGAATGGAGACAACATCAAAGGAATTGCAATTGCAGGAGAAAAATGAAAATTTGGGAAATTTAGTGACTCTAAGAAAATGGCCCGGGGTTTTATCAGGTGCAGTGCAAAGGACCAAAAGGTACCAAAACTAAGCTCACAGATGTTGCAAAAGCAGGGGAAAAAGTCAAGGAGGAAGACACACTTAGGGGGCAAGATATGAGGGACATGGCATGAACACTTCAGAAAACAACCAAAAAAAGAAAAAAATCTTTCCCAAAGTCAAAGCCTTTAAAAGGCATGGCCTGCCATCAAGTGCAGGGACATGCACCAAAGATTCCTCTATTGGTCCCCATTGAAATCGCAAGATTCCTTTTCCCTTCCCGAAAGGAAATGAAATTTCCTTTCGGGAAGGGAAAAGGAATCTTGCGAATCCCAAAAGAAAGGCTTACAAACACTCTGGAAAGGAGATAGGATCAAATGAAATGCAATTGAAAAAAGCAAAAAATTGGGAATTTTAGTCCCTTCAAAAAATAGGCAGTGAGGAAATCAGCTGCATTGCAAAGGACCAAAAGGTGCCAAAACTAAGCTCACAGATGTTGCAAAAGCAGGGGGAAAAGTCAAGGAGGAAGACACAACTTAGGGAGCAAGATATGAGGGACATGGCATGAATACTTAAAATAATAAAAAAAAAAAAAAGAAAAAATCTTTCCCAAAGTCAAAGCCATCAAAATGCAGGCAGGCCATACGCCAGCAAGGGCAGGCACATGCAGCAAAGCTTGCCAAAATTGATCCCCACTGAAGGCCAAAACAGAGAAGAAGGAGCTACAAACACGCTGGAAAGGAGTCAACATCAAAGGAATTGCAATTGGAGGAGAAAAAAAGAAAATTTTGGAAATTTAGTGACTCTAAGAAAATGGACTGGGGTTTTATCAGGACCAGTGCAAAGGACCAAAAGATGCCAAAACTAAGCTCACAGATGTTGCAAAACCAGGGGAAAAAGTCAAGGAGGAAGACACAACTTAGGGGGCAAGATATGAGGGACATGGCATAAATACTTAAAAGAAAAAAAAAAAAAAAAGAAAAAAAAGAAAAAATTTTTCCAAAGTCAAAGCCATCAAAATGCAGGCAGGCCATACGCCACCAAGGGCAGGCACATGCAGCAAAGCTTGCCAAAATTGATCCCCACTGAAGGCCAAAACATAAAAGAAGGACCTAAAAACACGCTGGAATGGAGACAACATCAAAGGAATTCAATTTATAAAAAAAAAAAAGAAAATTTGGGTAAGTTAGTGATTCTAAGAAAATGGCCTGGGTTTACATGAGGTGCAGTGCAAAGGACCAAAAGATGCCAAAACTAAGCTCACAGATGTTGCAAAAGCAGGGGAAAAAGTCAAGGAGGAAGACACAACTTAGGGGGCAAGATATGAGGGACATGGCATGAATACTTAAAACAAAAAAGAAAGAAAAAAGCAAAAATCTTTCCAAAGTCAAAGCCATCAAAATGCAGGCAGGCCATACGCCAGCAAGGGCAGGCACATGCAGCAAAGCTTGCCAAAATTGATCCCCACTGAAGGCCAAAACAGAAAAGAAGGACCTACAAACACGCTGGAAAGGAGTCAACATCAAAGGAATTGCAATTGGAGGAGAAAAAATGAAAATTTGGGAAATTTAGTGACTCTAAGAAAATGGCCTGGGTTTATATCAGGTGCAGAGCAAAGGACCAAAAGATGCCAAAACTAAGCTCACAGATGTTGCGAAAGCAGGGGAAAAAGTCAAGGAGGAAGACACAACTTAGGGGGCAAGATATGAGGGACATGGCATGAATACTTAAAATAATAAAAAAAAAAAAAAAAAAAGAAAAAATCTTTCCCAAAGTCAAAGCCATCAAAATGCAGGCAGGCCATACGCCAGCAAGGGCAGGCACATGCAGCAAAGCTTGCCAAAATTGATCCCCACTGAAGGCCAAAACAGAAAAGAAGGACTTGCAAACACGCTGGAATGGAGAAAACATCAAAGGAATTGCAATTGGAGGAGAAAAAAAAGAAAATTTGGGAAATTTAGTGACTCTAAGAAAATGGCCCGGGATTTTATCAGGTGCAGTGCAAAGGACGAAAAGGTGCCAAAACTAAGCTCACAGATGTTGCAAAAGCAGGGGAAAAAGTCAAGGAGGAAGACACAACTTAGGGGGCAAGATATGAGGGACATGGCATGAACACTTCAGAAAACAACCAAAAAAAGAAAAAAATCTTTCCCAAAGTCAAAGCCTTTAAAAGGCATGGCCTGCCATCAAGTGCAGGGACATGCACCAAAGATTCCTCTATTGGTCCCCATTGAAATCGCAAGATTCCTTTTCCCTTCCCGAAAGGAAATGAAATTTCCTTTCGGGAAGGGAAAAGGAATCTTGCGAATCCCAAAAGAAAGGCTTACAAACACTCTGGAAAGGAGATAGGATCAAATGAAATGCAATTGAAAAAAGCAGAAAATTGGGAATTTTAGTCCCTTCAAAAAATAGGCAGTGAGGAAATCAGCTGCATTGCAAAGGACCAAAAGGTGGCAAAACTAAGCTCACAGATGTTGCAAAAGCAGGGGGAAAAGTCAAGGAGGAAGACACAACTTAGGGAGCAAGATATGAGGGACATGGCATGAATACTTAAAACAAAAAAGAAAAAAAAAAAAAAAAATCTTTCCCAAAGTCAAAGCCATCAAAATGCAGGCAGGCCATACGCCAGCAAGTGCAGGCACATGCAGCAAAGCTTGCCAAAATTGATCCCCACTGAAGGCCAAAACAGAAAAGAAGGACCTAAAAACACGCTGGAATGGAGACAACATCAAAGGAATTCAATTTATAAAAAAAAAAAAGAAAATTTGGGTAAGTTAGTGATTCTAAGAAAATGGCCTGGGTTTACATGAGGTGCAGTGCAAAGGACCAAAAGATGCCAAAACTAAGCTCACAGATGTTGCAAAAGCAGGGGAAAAAGTCAAGGAGGAAGACAGAACTTAGGGGGCAAGATATGAGGGACATGGCATGAATACTTAAAACAAAAAAGAAAGAAAAAAGCAAAAATCTTTCCAAAGTCAAAGCCATCAAAATGCAGGCAGGCCATACGCCACCAAGGGCAGGCACATGCAGCAAAGCTTGCCAAAATTGATACCAACTGAAGTCCAAAACAAAAAAGAAGGACTTGCAAACACGCTGGAATGGAGACAACATCAAAGGAATTGCAATTGGAGGAGAAAAAAAGAAAATTTGGGAAATTTAGTGACTCTAAGAATCTGGCTAGGGTTTTAGCAGGTGCAGTGCAAAGGACCAAAAGGTGCCAAAACTCAGCTCACAGATGTTGCAAAAGCAGGGGAAAAAGTCAAGGAGGAAGACAGAACTTAGGGGGCAAGATATGAGGGGCATGGCATGAACACTTCAGAAAACAACCAAAAAAAGAAAAAAATCTTTCCCAAAGTCAAAGCCATCAAAAGGCATGGCCTGCCATCAAGTGCAGGGACATGCACCAAAGATTCCTCTATTGGTCCCCATTGAAATCGCAAGATTCCTTTTCCCTTCCCGAAAGGAAATGAAATTTCCTTTCGGGAAGGGAAAAGGAATCTTGCGAATCCCAAGAGAAAGGCTTACAAACACTCTGGAAAGGAGATAAGTTCAAATATAATGCAATTGAAAAAAGCAGAAAATCGGGAATTTTAGTCTCTTCAAAAAATAGGCTGTGAGGAAATCAGCTGCATTGCAAAGGACCAAAAGGTGCCAAAACTAAGCTCACAGATGTTGCAAAAGCAGGGGAAAAAGTGAAGGAGGAAGACACAACTTAGGGGGCAAGATATGAGGGACATGGCATGAATACCCAAAATATTAAAAAAAAAAAAATAGGAAAAATCTTTCCCAAAGTCAAAGCCATCAAAATTCAGGCAGGCCATACGCCAGCAAGTGCAGGCACATGCAGCAAAGCTTGCCAAAATTGATCCCCACTGAAGGCCAAAACAGAAAAGAAGGACCTACAAACACGCTGGAAAGGAGTCAACATCAAAGGAATTGCAATTGGAGGAGAAAAAAAGAAAATTTTGGAAATTTAGTGACTCAAAGAAAATGGCCTGGATTTTTATCAGGTGCAGTGCAAAGGACCAAAAGGTGCCAAAACTAAGCTCACAGATGTTGCAAAAGCAGGGGAAAAAGTCAAGGAGGAAGACACAACTTAGGGGGCAAGATGTGAGGGACATGGCATGAATACTTAAAATAATAAAAAAAAAAAAGAAAAAATCTTTCCCAAAGTCAAAGCCATAAAAATGCAGGCAGGCCATACGCCACCAAGGGCAGGCACATGCAGCAAAGCTTGCGAAAATTGATCCCCACTGAAGGCCAAAACAGAAAAGAAGGACTTGCAAACACGCTGGAATGGAGAAAACATCCAAGGAATTGCAATTGGAGGAGAAAAAAAAAAAAAAATTTGGGAAATTTAGTGACTCTAAGAAAATGGCCTCTGGTATTATCAGGTGCAGTGCAAAGGACCAAAAGATGCAAAAACTAAGCTGACAGATGGTGCAAAAGAAGGGGAAAAAGTCAAGGAGGAAGACACAACTTAGGGGGCAAGATATGAGGGACATGGCATGAATACTTAAAACAAAAAAGAAAAAAAAAAGAAAAAATCTTTACCAAAGTCAAAGCCATCAAAATGCAGGCAGGCCATACGCCACCAAGGGCAGGCACATGCAGCAAAGCTTGCCAAAATTGATCCCCACTGAAGGCCAAAAATAGAAAAGAAGTACCTACAAACATGCTGGAAAGGAGTCAACATCAAAGGAATTGCAATTGGAGGAGAAAAAAAGAAAATTTTGGAAATTTAGTGACTCTAACAAAATGGCTAGGGTTTATATCAGGTGCAGTGCAAAGGACCAAAAGGTGCCAAAACTAAGCTCACAGGTGTTGCAAAAGCAGGGGAAAAAGTCAAGGAGGAAGACAGAACTTAGGGGGCAAGATATGAGGGACATGGTATGAACACTTCAGAAAACAAACAAAAAAAGAAAAAAATCTTTCCCAAAGTCAAAGCCATCAAAAGGCATGGCCTGCCATCAAGTGCAGGGACATGCACCAAAGATTCCTCTATTGGTCCCCATTGAAATCGCAAGATTCCTTTTCCCTTCCCGAAAGGAAATGAAATTTCCTTTCGGGAAGGGAAAAGGAATATTGCGAATCCCAAAAGAAAGGCTTACAAACACTCTGGAAAGGAGATAAGTTCAAATGAAATGCAATTGAAAAAAGCAGAAAATCTGGAATTTTAGTCTCTTCAAAAAATAGGCTGTGAGGAAATCAGCTGCATTGCAAAGGACCAAAAGGTGCCAAAACTAAGCTCACAGATGTTGCAAAAGCAGGGGAAAAAGTCAAGGAGGAAGACACAACAGGGGGCAAGATATGAGGAACATGGCATGAATACTCAAAATATTAAAAAAAAAAAAATAGGAAAAATCTTTCCCAAAGTCAAAGCCATCAAAATGCAGGCAGGCCATACGCCACCAAGGGCAGGCACATGCAGCAAAGCTTGCCAAAATTGATCCCCACTGATGGCCAAAACAGAAAAGAAGGACCTACAAACACGCTGGAAAGGAGTCAACATCCAAGGAATTGCAATTGGAGGAGAAAAAAAGGAAATTTGGGAAATTTAGTGACTCTAAGAAAATGGCCTGGGTTTATATCAGGTGCAGAGCAAAGGACCAAAAGATGCAAAAACTAAGCTCACAGATGTTGCGAAAGCAGGGGAAAATGTCAAGGAGGAAGACACAACTTAGGGGGCAAGATATGAGGGACATGGCATGAATACTTAAAATAATAAAAAAAAAAATAGAAAAAATCTTTCCCAAAGTCAAAGCCATCAAAATGCAGGCAGGCCATACGCCACCAAGGGCAGGCACATGCAGCAAAGCTTGCCAAAATTGATCCCCACTGATGGCCAAAACAGAAAAGAAGGACCTACAAACACGCTGGAATGGAGACAACATCAAAGGAATTGCAATTGGAGGAGAAAAAAAGAAAATTTGGGAAATTTCGTGACTCTAAGAAAATGGCCCGGGATTTTATCAGGTGCAGTGCAAAGGACGAAAAGGTGCCAAAACTAAGCTCACAGATGTTGCAAAAGCAGGGGAAAAAGTCAAGGAGGAAGACACAACTTAGGGGGCAAGATATGAAGGACATGGCATGAATACCTAAAACTAACAAAAAAAAAATAGAAAAAATCATCCCCAATGTCAAAGCCATCAAAATGCAGGCAGGCCATACGCCATCAAGGGCAGGCACATGGAGCAAAGCTTGCCAAAATTGATCCCCACTGAATGCCAAAACAGAAAAGAAGGACCTACAAACACGCTGGAAAGGTGTCAACATCAAAGGAATTGCGATTGGAGGAGAAAAAACAAAATTTGGGAAATTGAGTGACTCTTAGAAAATGGCCTGGGGTTTATATCAGGTGCAGTGCAAAGGACCAAAAGATGCCAAAACTAAGCTCACATATATTGCAAAAGCAGGGGAAAAAGTCAAGGAGGAAGACACAACTTAGGGGGCAAGATATGAGGGACATGGCATGAATATTTAAAATAATAAAAAAATAAAAAAGAAAAAATCTTTCCCAAAGTCAAAGCCATCAAAATTCAGGCAGGCCATACGCCACCAAGGGCAGGCACATGCAGCAAAGCTTGCCAAAATTGATCCCCACTGAAGGCCAAAACAGAAAAGAAGGACCTACAAACATGCTGGAAAGGAGTCAACATCAAAGGAATTGCAATTGGAGGAGAAAAAGAGAAAATTTTGGAAATTTAGTGACTCTTACAAAATGGCTAGGGTTTATATCAGGTGCAGTGCAAACGACCAAAAGATGCCAAAACTAAGCTCACAGATGTTGCAAAAGCAGGGGAAAAAGTCAAGGAGGAAGACACAACTTAGGGGGCAAGATATGAGGGACATGGCATGAATACTTAAAATAATAAAAAAAAAAAAAAGAAAAAATCTTTCCCAAAGTCAAAGCCATCAAAATGCAGGCAGGCCATACGCCAGCAAGGGCAGGCACATGCAGCAAAGCTTGCCAAAATTGATCCCCACTGAATGCCAAAACAGAAAAGAAGGACCTACAAACACGCTGGAAATGTGTCAACATCAAGGGAATTGCAATTGGAAGAGAAAAAAACAAAATTTGGGAAATTGAGTGACTCTTAGAAAATGGCCTGGGGTTTATATCAGGTGCAGTGCAAAGGACCAAAAGATGCCAAAACTAAGCTCACAGATATTGCAAAAGCAGGGGAAAAAGTCAAGGAGGAAGACACAACTTAGGGGGCAAGATATGAGGGACATGGCATGAATATTTAAAATAATAAAAAAATAAAAATAAAAAATCTTTCCCAAAGTCAAAGCCATCAAAATTCAGGCAGGCCATACGCCACCAAGGGCAGGCACATGCAGCAAAGCTTGCCAAAATTGATCCCCACTGAAGGCCAAAACAGAAAAGAAGGACCTACAAACACGCTGGAAAGGAGTCAACATCAAAGGAATTGCAACTGGAGGAGAAAAAAAGAAAATTTGGGAAATTTAGTGACTCTAAGAAAATGGCCTGGGGTTTTATCAGGTGCAGTGCAAAGGACCAAAAGATGCCAAAACTAAGCTCACAGATGTTGCAAAAGCAGGGGAAAATGTCAAGGAGGAAGACACAACTTAGGGGGCAAGATATGAGGGACATGGCATGAACACTTCAGAAAACAACCAAAAAAAGAAAAAAATCTTTCCCAAAGTCAAAGCCATCAAAAGGCATGGCCTGCCATCAAGTGCAGGGACATGCAGCAAAGATTCCTATATTGGTCCCCATTGAAATCGCAAGATTCCTTTTCCCTTCCCGAAAGGAAATGAAATTTCCTTTCGGGACGGGAAAAGGAATCTTGCGAATCCCAAAAGAAAGGATAACAAACACTCTGGAAAGGAGATAGGTTCAAATGAAATGCAATTGAAAAAAGCAGAAAATCTGGAATTTTAGTCTATTCAAAAAATAGGCTGTGAGGAAATCAGCTGCATTGCAAAGGACCAAAAGGTGGCAAAACTAAGCTCACAGATGTTGCAAAAGCAGGGGAAAAAGTCAAGGAGGAAGACACAACTTAGGGGGCAAGATATGAGGGACATGGCGTGAATACTTGAAACAATAAAAAAAAAAAAAAGAAAAATCTTTCCCAAATCAAAGCCATCATAATGCAGGCAGGCCATACGCCACCAAGGGCAGGCACATGCAGCAAAGCTTTCCAAAATTGATCCCCACTGAAGGCCAAAACAGAAAAGAAGGACCTACAAACACGCTGGAATGGAGACAACATCAAAGGAATTGCAATTGGAGGAGAAAAAAAGAAAATTTGGGAAATTTAGTGACTCTAAGAAAATGGCCCGGGATTTTATCAGGTGCAGTGCAAAGGACGAAAAGGTGCCAAAACTAAGCTCACAGATGTTGCAAAAGCAGGGGAAAAAGTGAAGGAGGAAGACACAACTTAGGGGGCAAGATATGAAGGACATGGCATGAATACCTAAACAAAAAAAAAAAAAAAAAAAAAAATCTTCCCCAAAGTCAAAGCCATCAAAATGCAGGCAGGCCATACGCCACCAAGGGCAGGCACATGCAGCAAAGCTTGCCAAAATTGATCCCCACTGAAGGCCAAAATAGAAAAGAAGTACCTACAAACATGCTGGAAAGGAGTCAACATCAAAGGAATTGCAATTGGAGGAGAAAAAAAGAAAATTTTGGAAATTTAGTGACTCTAACGAAATGGCTAGGGTTTATATCAGGTGCAGTGCAAAGGACCAAAAGATGCCAAAACTAAGCTCACAGATGTTGCAAAAGCAGGGGAAAAAGTCAAGGAGGAAGACACAACTTAGGGGGCAAGATATGAGGGACATGGCATGAACACTTCAGAAAACAACCAAAAAAAGAAAAAAATCTTTCCCAAAGTCAAAGCCATCAAAAGGCATGGCCTGCCATGAAGTGCAGGGACATGCACCAAAGATTCCTCTATTGGTCCCCATTGAAATCGCAAGATTCCTTTTCCCTTCCCGAAAGGAAATGAAATTTCCTTTCGGGAAGGGAAAAGGAATCTTGCGAATCCCAAAAGAAAGGCTTACAAACACTCTGGAAAGGAGATAGGATCAAATGAAATGCAATTGAAAAAAGCAGAAAATCTGGAATTTTAGTCTCTTCAAAAAATAGGCTGTGAGGCAATCTGCTGCATTGCAAAGGACCAAAAGGTGGCAAAACTAAGCTCACAGATGTTGCAAAAGCAGGGGAAAAAGTCAAGGAGGAAGACACAACTTAGGGGGCAAGATATGAGGGACATGGCATGAATACTTAAAATAATAAAAAAAAAAAAAAAGAAAAAATCTTTCCCAAAGTCAAAGCCATCAAAATGCAGGCAGGCCATACGCCACCAAGGGCAGGCACATGCAGCAAAGCTTGCCAGAATTGATCCCCACTGAAGGCCAAAACAGAGAAGAAGGAGCTACAAACACGCTGGAAAGGAGTCAATATCAAAGGAAATGCAATTGGAGGAGAAAAAAAGTAAATTTGGGAAATTAAGTGTCTATAAGAAAATGGCCTGGGTTTATATCAGGTGCAGTGCAAAGGACCAAAAGGTGCCAAAACTAAGCTGACAGATGTTGCAAAAGCAGGGGAAAAAGTCAATGAGGAAGACTCAACTTAGGGGGCAAGATGAGAGGGACATGGCATGAACACTTAAAATAATAAAAAAAAAAAAAGAAAAAATCTTTCCCAAAGTCAAAGCCATCAAAATGCAGGCAGGCCATACGCCACCAAGGGCAGGAACATGCAGCAAAGCTTGCCAAAATTGATCCCCACTGAAGGCCAAAACAGAAAATAAGGACCTACAAACAGGCTGGAATGGAGACAACATCAAAGGAATTGCAATTGCAGGAGAAAAAAGAAAATTTGGGAAATTTAGTGACTCTAAGAAAATGGCCCGGGGTTTTATCAGGTGCAGTGCAAAGGACCAAAAGATGCCAAAACTAAGCTCACAGATGTTGCAAAAGCAGGGGAAAAAGTCAAGGAGGAAGGCACAACTTGGGGGGCAAGATATGAGGGACATGGCATGAACCCTTCAGAAAACAACCAAAAAAAGAAAAAATCTTTCCCAAAGTCAAAGCCATCAAAAGGCATGGCCTGCCATCAAGTGCAGGAACATGCACCAAAGATTCCTCTATTGGTCCCCATTGAAATCGCAAGATTCCTTTTCCCTTCCCGAAAGGAAATTTCATTTCCTTTCGGGAAGGGAAAAGGAATCTTGCGAATCCCAAAAGAAAGGCTTAAAAACACTCTGGAAAGGAGATAGGTTCAAATGAATTGCAATGGAAAAAAGCAGAAAATTGGGAATATTAGTCTCTTAAAAAATAGGCTGTGAGGAAATCAGCTGCATTGCAAAGGACCAAAAGGTGCCAAAACTTAGCTCACAGATGTTGCAAAAGCAGGGGAAAAAGTCAAGGAGGAAGACACAACTTAGGGGGCAAGATATGAGAAACATGGCATGAATACTTAAAATAATAAAAAAAAAAATAGAAAAAATCTTTCCCAAAGTCAAAGCCATCAAAATTCAGGCAGGCCATACGCCACCAAGGGCAGGCACATGCAGCAAAGCTTGCCAAAATTGATCCCCACTCAAGGCCAAAACAGAAAAGAAGGACCTACAAACACGCTGGAAAGGAGTCAACATCAAAGGAATTGCAACTGGAGGAGAAAAAAAGAAAATTTGGGAAATTTAGTGACTCTAAGAAAATGGCCTGGGGTTTTATCAGGTGCAGTGCAAAGGACCAAAAGATGCAAAAACTAAGCTCACAGATGTTGCAAAAGCAGGGGAAAATGTCAAGGAGGAAGACACAACTTAGGGGGCAAGATATGAGGGACATGGCATGAACACTTCAGAAAACAACCAAAAAAAGAAAAAAATATTTCCCAAAGTCAAAGCCATCAAAAGGCATGGCCTGCCATCAAGTGCAGGGACATGCAGCAAAGATTCCTATATTGGTCCCCATTGAAATCGCAAGATTCCTTTTCCCTTCCCGAAAGGAAATGAAATTTCCTTTCGGGAAGGGAAAAGGAATCTTGAGAATCCCAAAAGAAAGGATAACAAACACTCTGGAAAGGAGATAGGTTCAAATGAAATGCAATTGAAAAAAGCAGAAAATCTGGAATTTTAGTCTATTCAAAAAATAGGCTGTGAGGAAATCAGCTGCATTGCAAAGGACCAAAAGGTGGCAAAACTAAGCTCACAGATGTTGCAAAAGCAGGGGAAAAAGTCAAGGAGGAAGACACAACTTAGGGGGCAAGATATGAGGGACATGGCGTGAATACTTAAAACAATAAAAAAAAAAAAAAGAAAAATCTTTCCCAAATCAAAGCCATCATAATGCAGGCAGGCCATACGCCACCAAGGGCAGGCACATGCAGCAAAGCTTGCCAAAATTGATCCCCACTGAAGGCCAAAATAGAAAAGAAGTACCTACAAACATGCTGGAAAGAGTCAACATCAAAGGAATTGCAATTGGAGGAGGAAAAATGAAAATTTTGGAAATTTAGTGACTCTAACAAAATGGCTAGGGTTTATATCAGGTGGAGTGCAAACGACCAAAAGATGCCAAAACTAAGCTCACAGATGTTGCAAAAGCAGGGGAAAAAGTCAAGGAGGAAGACACAACTTAGGGGGCAAGATATGAGGGACATGGCATGAACACTTCAGAAAACAACCAAAAAAAGAAAAAAATCTTTCCCAAAGTCAAAGCCATCAAAGGCATGGCCTGCCATGAAGTGCAGGGACATGCACCAAAGATTCCTCTATTGGTCCCCATTGAAATCGCAAGATTCCTTTTCCCTTCCCGAAAGGAAATTTCATTTCCTTTCGGGAAGGGAAAAGGAATCTTGCGAATCCCAAAAGAAAGGCTTACAAACACTCTGGAAAGGAGATAGGATCAAATGAAATGCAATTGAAAAAAGCAGAAATTCTGGAATTTTAGTCTCTTCAAAAAATAGGCTGTGAGGAAATCAGCTCCATTGCAAAGGACCAAAAGGTGGCAAAACTAAGCTCACAGATGTTGCAAAAGCAGGGGAAAAAGTCAAGGAGGAAGACACAACTTAGGGGGCAAGATATGAGGGACATGGCATGAATACTTAAAATAATAAAAAAAAAAATAGAAAAAATCTTTCCCAAAGTCAAAGCCATCAAAATTCAGGCAGGCCATACGCCACCAAGGGCAGGCACATGCAGCAAAGCTTGCCAAAATTGATCCCCACTGAAGGCCAAAACAGAGAAGAAGGAGCTACAAACACGCTGGAAAGGAGTCAACATCAAAGGAATTGCAACTGGAGGAGAAAAAAAGAAAATTTGGGAAATTTAGTGACTCTAAGAAAATGGCCTGGGGTTTTATCAGGTGCAGTGCAAAGGACCAAAAGATGCCAAAACTAAGCTCACAGATGTTGCAAAAGCAGGGGAAAATGTCAAGGAGGAAGACACAACTTAGGGGGCAAGATATGAGGGACATGGCATGAACACTTCAGAAAACAACCAAAAAAAGAAAAAAATCTTTCCCAAAGTCAAAGCCATCAAAAGGCATGGCCTGCCATCAAGTGCAGGGACATGCAGCAAAGATTCCTATATTGGTCCCCATTGAAATCGCAAGATTCCTTTTCCCTTCCCGAAAGGAAATGAAATTTCCTTTCGGGACGGGAAAAGGAATCTTGCGAATCCCAAAAGAAAGGATAACAAACACTCTGGAAAGGAGATAGGTTCAAATGAAATGCAATTGAAAAAAGCAGAAAATCTGGAATTTTAGTCTATTCAAAAAATAGGCTGTGAGGAAATCAGCTGCATTGCAAAGGACCAAAAGGTGGCAAAACTAAGCTCACAGATGTTGCAAAAGCAGGGGAAAAAGTCAAGGAGGAAGACACAACTTAGGGGGCAAGATATGAGGGACATGGCGTGAATACTTGAAACAATAAAAAAAAAAAAAAGAAAAATCTTTCCTAAATCAAAGCCATCATAATGCAGGCAGGCCATACGCCACCAAGGGCAGGCACATGCAGCAAAGCTTTCCAAAATTGATCCCCACTGAAGGCCAAAACAGAAAAGAAGGACTTACAAACACGCTGGAATGGAGAAAACATCAAAGGAATTGCAATTGGAGGAGAAAAAAAGAAAATTTGGGAAATTTAGTGACTCTAAGAAAATGGCCCGGGATTTTATCAGGTGCAGTGCAAAGGACGAAAAGGTGCCAAAACTAAGCTCACAGATGTTGCAAAAGCAGGGGAAAAAGTCAAGGAGGAAGACACAACTTAGGGGGCAAGATATGAAGGACATGGCATGAATACCTAAACAAAAAAAAAAAAAAATAGAAAAAATCTTCCCCAAAGTCAAAGCCATCAAAATGCAGGCAGGCCATACGCCACCAAGGGCAGGCACATGCAGCAAAGCTTGCCAAAATTGATCCCCACTGAAGGCCAAAATAGAAAAGAAGTACCTACAAACATGCTGGAAAGGTGTCAACATCAAAGGAATTGCAATTGGAGGAGAAAAAAAGAAAATTTTGGAAATTTAGTGACTCTAACGAAATGGCTAGGGTTTATATCAGGTGCAGTGCAAAGGACCAAAAGATGCCAAAACTAAGCTCACAGATGTTGCAAAAGCAGGGGAAAAAGTCAAGGAGGAAGACACAACTTAGGGGGCAAGATATGAGGGACATGGCATGAACACTTCAGAAAACAACCAAAAAAAGAAAAAAATCTTTCCCAAAGTCAAAGCCATCAAAAGGCATGGCCTGCCATGAAGTGCAGGGACATGCACCAAAGATTCCTCTATTGGTCCCCATTGAAATCGCAAGATTCCTTTTCCCTTCCCGAAAGGAAATGAAATTTCCTTTCGGGAAGGGAAAAGGAATCTTGCGAATCCCAAAAGAAAGGCTTACAAACACTCTGGAAAGGAGATAGGATCAAATGAAATGCAATTGAAAAAAGCAGAAAATCTGGAATTTTAGTCTCTTCAAAAAATAGGCTGTGAGGCAATCAGCTGCATTGCAAAGGACCAAAAGGTGGCAAAACTAAGCTCACAGATGTTGCAAAAGCAGGGGAAAAAGTCAAGGAGGAAGACACAACTTAGGGGGCAAGATATGAGGGACATGGCATGAATACTTAAAATAATAAAAAAAAAAAAAAAAGAAAAAATCTTTCCCAAAGTCAAAGCCATCAAAATGCAGGCAGGCCATACGCCACCAAGGGCAGGCACATGCAGCAAAGCTTGCCAAAATTGATCCCCACTGAAGGCCAAAACAGAGAAGAAGGAGCTACAAACACGCTGGAATGGAGTCAATATCAAAGGAATTGCAATTGGAGGAGAAAAAAAGTAAATTTGAGAAATTAAGTGTCTATAAGAAAATGGCCTGGGTTTATATCAGGTGCAGTGCAAAGGACCAAAAGGTGCCAAAACTAAGCTGACAGATGTTGCAAAAGCAGGGGAAAATGTCAATGAGGAAGACTCAACTTAGGGGGCAAGATGAGAGGGACATGGCATGAACACTTAAAATAATAAAAAAAAAAAAAAGAAAAAATCTTTCCCAAAGTCAAAGCCATCAAAATGCAGGCAGGCCATACGCCACCAAGGGCAGGAACATGCAGCAAAGCTTGCCAAAATTGATCCCCACTGAAGGCCAAAATAGAAAAGAAGTACCTACAAACATGCTGGAAAGAGTCAACATCAAAGGAATTGCAATTGGAGGAGGAAAAAAGAAAATTTTGGAAATTTAGTGACTCTAACAAAATGGCTAGGGTTTATATCAGGTGGAGTGCAAAGGACCAAAAGATGCCAAAACTAAGCTCACAGATGTTGCAAAAGCAGGGGAAAAAGTCAAGGAGGAAGACACAACTTAGGGGGCAAGATATGAGGGACATGGCATGAACACTTCAGAAAACAACCAAAAAAAGAAAAAAATCTTTCCCAAAGTCAAAGCCATCAAAAGGCATGGCCTGCCATCAAGTGCAGGGACATGCACCAAAGATTCCTCTATTGGTCCCCATTGAAATCGCAAGATTCCTTTTCCCTTCCCGAAAGGAAATGAAATTTCCTTTCGGGAAGGGAAAAGGAATCTTGCGAATCCCAAAAGAAAGGCTTACAAACACTCTGGAAAGGAGATAGGATCAAATGAAATGCAATTGAAAAAAGCAGAAATTCTGGAATTTTAGTCTCTTCAAAAAATAGGCTGTGAGGAAATCAGCTGTATTGAAAAGGACCAAAAGGTGCCAAAACTAAGCTCACAGATGTTGCAAAAGCAGGGGAAAAAGTCAATGAGGAAGACACAACTTAGGGGGCAAGATATGAGGGACATGGCATGAATACTTAAAATAATAAAAAAAAAAATAGAAAAAATCTTTCCCAAAGTCAAAGCCATCAAAATTCAGGCAGGCCATACGCCACCAAGGGCAGGCACATGCAGCAAAGCTTGCCAAAATTGATCCCCACTGAAGGCCAAAACAGAGAAGAAGGAGCTACAAACACGCTGGAAAGGAGTCAACATCAAAGGAATTGCAACTGGAGGAGAAAAAATAAAATTTGGGAAATTTAGTGACTCTAAGAAAATGGCCTGGGGTTTTATCAGGTGCAGTGCAAAGGACCAAAAGATGCCAAAACTAAGCTCACAGATGTTGCAAAATCAGGGGAAAAAGTCAATGAGGAAGACACAACTTAGGGGGCAAGATGAGAGGGACATGGCATGAATACTCTAAAATAATAAAAAAAAAAAAGAAAAAATCTTTCCCAAAGTCAAAGCCATCAAAATGCAGGCAGGCCATACGCCAGCAAGTGCAGACACATGGAGCAAAATTTTCCAAAATTGATCCCCACTGTAGGCCAAAACAGAAAAGAAGGACCTACAAACACGCTGGAAAGGAGTCAACATCCAAGGAATTGCAATTGGAGGAGAAAAAAAGAAAATTTTGGAAATTTAGTGACTCTAAGAAAATGCCCTGGATTTATATCAGGTGCAGTGCAAAGGACCAAAAGGTGCCAAAACTAAGCTCACAGATGTTGCAAAAGCAGGGGAAAAAGTCAAGGAGGAAGACACAACTTAGGGGGCAAGATGTGAGGGACATGGCATGAATACTTAAAATAATAAAAAAAAAATAGAAAAAATCTTTCCCAAAGTCAAAGCCATCAAAATGCAGGCAGGCCATACGCCACCAAGGGCAGGCACATGCAGCAAAGCTTGCCAAAATTGATCCCCACTGAAGGCCAAAACAGAAAAGAAGGACTTGCAAACACGCTGGAATGGAGAAAACATCCAAGGAATTGCAATTGGAGGAGAAAAAAAGAAAATTTGGGAAATTGAGTGACTCTAAGAAAATGGCCTGGGGTATTATCAGGTGCAGTGCAAAGGACCAAAAGATGCAAAAACTAAGCTGACAGATGGTGCAAAAGCAGGGGAAAAAGTCAAGGAGGAAGACACAACTTAGGGGGCAAGATATGAGGGACATGGCATGAATACTTAAAACAAAAAAGAAAAAAAAAAAAAAATCTTTACCACAGTCAAAGCCATCAAAATTCAGGCAGGCCATACGCCAGCAAGGGCAGGCACATGCAGCAAAGCTTGCCAAAACTGATCCCCACTGAAGGCCAAAATAGAAAAGAAGTACCTACAAACATGCTGGAAAGGAGTCAACATCAAAGGAATTGCAATTGGAGGAGAAAAAAAGAAAATTTTGGAAATTTAGTGACTCTAACAAAATGGCTAGGGTTTATATCAGGTGCAGTGGAAAGGACCAAAAGGTGCCAAAACTAAGCTCACAGATGTTGCAAAAGCAGGGGAAAAAGTCAAGGAGGAAGACAGAACTTAGGGGGCAAGATATGAGGGACATGGCATGAACAATTCAGAAAACAACCAAAAAAAGAAAAAAATCTTTCAAAAAGTCAAAGCCATCAAAAGGCATGGCCTGCCATCAAGTGCAGGGACATGCACCAAAGATTCCTCTATTGGTCCCCATTGAAATCGCAAGATTCCTTTTCCCTTCCCGAAAGGAAATGAAATTTCCTTTCGGGAAGGGAAAAGGAATCTTGCAAATCCCAAAAGAAAGGCTTACAAACACTCTGGAAAGGAGATAAGTTCAAATGAAATGCAATTGAAAAAGCTGAAAATTGGGAATTTTAGTCTCTTCAAAAAATAGGCTGTGAGGAAATCAGCTGCATTGCAAAGGACCAAAAGGTGGCAAAACTAAGCTCACAGATGTTGCAAAAGCAGGGGAAAAAGTCAAGGAGGAAGACACAACAGGGGGCAAGATATGAGGAACATGGCATGAATACTCAAAATATTAAAAAAAAAAAAATAGGAAAAATCTTTCCCAAAGTCAAAGCCATCAAAATGCAGGCAGGCCATACGCCAGTAAGGGCAGGCTCATGCAGCAAAGCTTGCCAAAATTGATCCCCACTGAAGGCCAAAACAGAAAAGAAGGACCTACGAACACGCTGGAAAGGAGTCAACATCCAAGGAATTGCAATTGGAGGAGAAAAAAAGGAAATTTGGGAAATTTAGTGACTCTAAGAAAATGGCCTGGGTTTATATCAGGTGCAGAGCAAAGGACAAAAAGATGCAAAAACTAAGCTCACAGATGTTGCGAAAGCAGGGGAAAAAGTCAAGGAGGAAGACACAACTTAGGGGGCAAGATATGAGGGACATGGCATGAATACTTAAAATAATAAAAAAAAAAAAAAAGAAAAAATCTTTCCCAAAGTCAAAGCCATCAAAATGCAGGCAGGCCATATGCCAGCAAGGGCAGGCACATGCAGCAAATCTTGCCAAAATTGATCCCCACTGAAGGCCAAAACAGAAAAGAAGGACTTGCAAACACGCTGGAATGGAGAAAACATCAAAGGAATTGCAATTGGAGGAGAAAAAATGAAAATTTGGGAAATTTAGTGACTCTAAGAAAATGGCCGGGATTTTATCAGGTGCAGTGCAAAGGACGAAAAGGTGCCAAAACTAAGCTCACAGATGTTGCAAAAGCAGGGGAAAAAGTCAAGGAGGAAGACACAACTTAGGGGGCAAGATATGAAGGACATGGCATGAATACCTAAAACAAACAAAAAAAAAAATAGAAAAAATCTTCCCCAAAGTCAAAGCCATCAAAATGCAGGCAGGCCATACGCCACCAAGGGCAGGCACATGCAGCAAAGCTTGCCAAAATTGATCCCCACTGAAGGCCAAAATAGAAAAGAAGTACCTACAAACACGCTGGAAATGAAGTCAACATCAAAGGAATTGCAATTGGAGGAGAAAAAAAGAAAATTTTGGAAATTTAGTGACTCTAACAAAATGGCTAGGGTTTATATCAGGTGCAGTGCAAACGACCAAAAGATGCCAAAACTAAGCTCACAGATGTTGCAAAAGCAGGGGAAAATGTCAAGGAGGAAGACACAACTTAGGGGGCAAGATATGAGGGACATGGCATGAACACTTCAGAAAACAACCAAAAAAAGAAAAAAATCTTTCCCAAAGTCAAAGCCATCAAAAGGCATGGCCTGCCATGAAGTGCAGGGACATGCACCAAAGATTCCTCTATTGGTCCCCATTGAAATCGCAAGATTCCTTTTCCCTTCCCGAAAGGAAATGAAATTTCCTTTCGGGAAGGGAAAAGGAATCTTGCGAATCCCAAAAGAAAGGCTTACAAACACTCTGGAAAGGAGATAGGATCAAATGAAATGCAATTGAAAAAAGCAGAAAATCTGGAATTTTAGTCTCTTCAAAAAATAGGCTGTGAGGAAATCAGCTGCATTGCAAAGGACCAAAAGGTGGCAAAACTAAGCTCACAGATGTTGCAAAAGCAGGGGAAAAAGTCAAGGAGGAAGACACAACTTAGGGGGCAAGATGTGAGGGACATGGCATGAATACTTAAAATAATAAAAAAAAAAAAAGAAAAAATCTTTACCAAAGTCAAAGCCATCAAAATGCAGGCAGGCCATACGCCAGCAAGGGCAGGCACATGCAGCAAAGCTTGCCAAAATTGATCCCCACTGAAGGCCAAAACAGAAAAAAGGACTTGCAAACACGCTGGAATTGAGACAACATCAAAGGAATTGCAATTGGAGGAGAAAAAAAGAAAATTTGGGAAATTGAGTGGCTCTAAGAAAATGGCCCGGGGTTTTATCAGGTGCAGTGGAAAGGACCAAAAGGTGCAAAAACTAAGCTCACAGATGTTGCAAAAGCAGGGGAAAAAGTCAAGGAGGAAGACACAACTTAGGGGGCAAGATATGAAGAACATGGCATGAATACTTAAAACAAACAAAAAAAAAATAGAAAAAATCTTTCCCAAAGTCAAAGACATCAAAATGCAGGCAGGCCATATGCCACCAAGGGCAGGCACATGCAGCAAAGCTTGCCAAAATTGATCCCCACTGAAGGCCAAAACAGAAAAGAAGGACTTGCAAACACGCTGGAATGGAGACAACATAAAAGTAATAGCAATTGGAGGAGAAAAAAAGAAAATTTGGGAAATTTAGTGACTCTAAGAAACTGGCCTGGGGTTTTAGCAGGTGCAGTGCAAAGGACCAAAAGATGCCAAAACTAAGCTCACAGATGTTGCAAAAGCAGGGGAAAAAGTCAAGGAGGAAGACACAACTTAGGGGGCAAGATATGAGGGACATGGCATGAACACTTCAGAAAACAACCAAAAAAAGAAAAAAATCTTTCCCAAAGTCAAAGCCATCAAAAGGCATGGCCTGCCATGAAGTGCAGGGACATGCACCAAAGATTCCTCTATTGGTCCCCATTGAAATCGCAAGTTTCCTTTTCCCTTCCCGAAAGGAAATGAAATTTCCTTTCGGGAAGGGAAAAGGAATCTTGCGAATCCCAAAAGAAAGGCTAACAAACACTCTGGAAAGGAGATAGGTTCAAATGAAATGCATTTGAAAATAGCAGAAAATTGGGAATTTTAGTCTATTCAAAAAATAGGCTGTGAGGAAATCAGCTGCATTTCAAAGGACCAAAAGGTGCCAAAACTAAGCTCACAGATGTTGCAAAAGCAGGGGAAAAAGTCAAGGAGGAAGACACAACAGGGGGCAAGATATGAGGGACATGGCATGAATACTTAAAAAATTAAAAAAATAAAAAAGAAAAAATCTTTCCCAAAGTTAAAGCCATCAAAATGCAGGCAGCCCATACGCCAGCATGGGCAGGCACATGCAGAAAAGCTTGCCAAAATTGATCCCCACTGAAGGCCAAAACAGAAAAGAAGGACCTACAAACACGCTGGAAAGGAGTCAACATCAAAGGAATTGCAATAGGAGGAGAAAAAAAGAAAATTTGGGAAATTTATTGACTCTAAGAAAATGGCCTGGGTTTATATCAGGTGCAGGGCAAAGGACCAAAAGATGCCAAAACTAAGCTCACAGATGTTGCAAAAGCTGGGGAAAAAGTCAAGGAGGAAGACACAACTTAGGGGGCAAGATATGAGGGACATGGCATGAATATTTAAAATAATAAAAAAATAAAAATGAAAAAATCTTTACCAAATCAAAGCCATCAAAATGCAGGCAGGCCATACGCCACCAAGGGCAGGCACATGCAGCAAAGCTTGCCAAAATTGATCCCCACTGAAGGCCAAAACAGAGAAGAAGGAGCTACAAACACTCTGGAAAGGAGACAACATCAAAGGATTTGCAATTGGAGGAGAAAAAAAGAAAATTTGGGAAATTACTGACTCTAAAAAAATGGCCTGGCAGTATATCAGGTGCAGTGCAAATGACCAAAAGATGCCAAAACTAAGCTCACAGGTGTTGCAAAAGCAGGGGAAAAAGTCAAGGAGGAAGACACAACTTGGGGGGCAAGATATGAGGGACATGGCATGAACACTTCAGAAAACAACCAAAAAAAGAAAACAATCTTTCCCAAAGTCAAAGCCATCAAAAGGCATGGCCTGCCATCAAGTGCAGGGACATGCACCAAAGATTCCTCTATTGGTCCCCTTTGAAATCGCAAGATTCCTTTTCCCTTCCCGAAAGGAAATGAAATTTCCTTTCGGGAAGGGAAAAGGAATCTTGCGAATCCCAAAAGAAAGGTTTACAAACACTCTGGAAAGGAGATAGGTTCAAATGAAATGCATTTGAAAAAAGCAGAAAATTGGGAATTTTAGTCTCTTCAAAAAATATGCTGTGAGGAAATCAGATGCATTGCAAAGGACCAAAAGGTGCAAAACTAAGCTCACAGATGTTGCAAAAGCAGGGGAAAAAGTCAAGGAGGAAGACACAACTTAGGGGGCAAGATATGAGGGACATGGCATGAATACTTAAAACAAAGAAGAAAGAAAAAACAAAAATCTTTCCAAAGTCAAAGCCATCAAAATGCAGGCAGGCCATACGCCACCAAGGGCAGGCACATGCAGCAAAGCTTTCCAAAATTGATCCCCACTGAAGGCCAAAACAGAAAAGAAGGACCTACAAACACGCTGGAAAGGAGTCAACATCAAAGGAATTGCAATTGGAGGAGAAAAAAAGAAAATTTGGGAAATTTAGTGACTCTAATAAAATGGCCTGGGTTTTTATCAGGTGCAGTGCAAAGGACCAAAAGATGCCAAAACTAAGCTCACAGATGTTGCAAAAGCAGGGGAAAAAGTCAAGGAGGAAGACACAACTTAGGGGGCAAGATATGAGGGACATGGCATGAATACTTAAAATAATAAAAATTAAAGAAGAAAAAATCTTTCCCAAAGTCAAAGCCATCAAAATGCAGGCAGGCCATACGCCACCAAGGGCAGGCACATGCAGCAAAGCTTGCCAAAATTGATCCCCACTGAAGGCCAAAACAGAAAAGAAGGACCTACAAACACGCTGGAAAGGAGTCAACATCAAAGGAATTGCAATTGGAGGAGAAAAAAAGCAAATGTGGGAAATTGAGTGACTCTAAGAAAATGGCCTGGGGTATTATCAGGTGCAGTGCAAAGGACCAAAAGATGCAAAAACTAAGCTCACAGATGTTGCAAAAGCAGGGGAAAAAGTCAAGGAGGAAGACACAACAGGGGGCAAGATATGAGGGACATGGCATGAATACTTAAAAAATTAAAAAAATAAAAAAGAAAAAATCTTTCCCAAAGTTAAAGCCATCAAAATGCAGGCAGCCCATACGCCAGCATGGGCAGGCACATGCAGAAAAGCTTGCCAAAATTGATCCCCACTGAAGGCCAAAACAGAAAAGAAGGACCTACAAACACGCTGGAAAGGAGTCAACATCAAAGGAATTGCAATAGGAGGAGAAAAAAAGAAATTTTGGGTAATTTAGTGACTCTAAGAAAATGGCCTGGGTTTATATCAGGTGCAGGGCAAAGGACCAAAAGATGCCAAAACTAAGCTCACAGATGTTGCAAAAGCTGGGGAAAAAGTCAAGGAGGAAGACACAATTTAGGGGGCAAGATATGAGGGACATGGCATGAATATTTAAAATAATAAAAAAATAAAAATGAAAAAATCTTTCCCAAAGTTAAAGCCATCAAAATGCAGGCAGGCCATACGCCACCAAGGGCAGGAACATGCAGCAAAGCTTGCCAAAATTGATCCCCACTGAAGGCCAAAATAGAAAAGAAGGACCTACAATCACGCTGGAAAGGAGTCAACATCAAAGGAAATACAACTGGAAAAGAAAAAAAGAAAATTTGAGAAATTTAGTGACTCTAAGAAAATGGCCTGGGGTTTTATCAGGTGCAGTGCAAAGGACCAAAAGGTGCCAAAACTAAGCTCACAGATGTTGCAAAAGCAGGGGAAAAAGTCAAGGAGGAAGACACAACTTAGGGGGCAAGATATGAGGGACATGGCATGAACACTTCAGAAAACAACCAAAAAAAGAAAAAAATCTTTCCCAAAGTCAAAGCCATCAAAAGGCATGGCCTGCCATCAAGTGCAGGGACATGCACCAAAGATTCCTCTATTGGTCCCCATTGAAATCGCAAGATTCCTTTTCCCTTCCCGAAAGGAAATGAAATTTCCTTTCGGGAAGGGAAAAGGAATCTTGCGAATCCCAAAAGAAAGGCTTACAAACACTCTGGAAAGGAGATAGGATCAAATGAAATGCAATTGAAAAAAGCAGAAAATCTGGAATTTTAGTCTCTTCAAAAAATAGGCTGTCAGGAAATCAGCTGCATTGCAAAGGACCAAAAGGTGCCAAAACTAAGCTCACAGATGTTGCAAAAGCAGGGGAAAAAGTCAAGGAGGAAGACACAACTTAGGGGGCAAGATATGAGGGACATGGCGTGAATACTTAAAACAATTAAAAAAAAAAAAAAGAAAAATCTTTCCCAAATCAAAGCCATCAAAATGCAGGCAGGCCATACGCCACCAAGGGCAGGCACATGCAGCAAAGCTTGCCAAAATTGATCCCCACTGAAGGCCAAAACAGAGAAGAAGGAGCTACAAACACGCTGGAAAGGAGACAACATCAAAGGATTTGCAATTGGAGGAGAAAAAAAGAAAATTTGGGAAATTACTGACTCTAAAAAAATGGCCTGGCAGTATATCAGGTGCAGTGCAAATGACCAAAAGATGCCAAAACTAAGCTCACAGGTGTTGCAAAAGCAGGGGAAAAAGTCAAGGAGGAAGACAAAACTTGGGGGGCAAGATATGAGGGACATGGCATGAACACTTCAGAAAACAACCAAAAAAAGAAAAAAATCTTTCCCAAAGTCAAAGCCATCAAAAGGCATGGCCTGCCATCAAGTGCAGGGACATGCACCAAAGATTCCTCTATTGGTCCCCATTGAAATCGCAAGATTCCTTTTCCCTTCCCGAAAGGAAATGAAATTTCCTTTCGGGAAGGGAAAAGGAATCTTGCGAATCCCAAAAGAAAGGCTTACAAACACTCTGGAAAGGAGATAGGTTCAAATGAAATGCATTTGAAAAAAGCAGAAAATCTGGAATTTTAGTCTCTTCAAAAAATAGGCTGTGAGGAAATCAGATGCATTGCAAAGGACCAAAAGGTGCAAAACTAAGCTCACAGATGTTGCAAAAGCAGGGGAAAAAGTCAAGGAGGAAGACAGAACTTAGGGGGCAAGATATGAGGGACATGGCATGAATACTTAAAACAAAGAAGAAAGAAAAAAGCAAAAATCTTTCCAAAGTAAAAAGCCATCAAAATGCAGGCAGGCCATACGCCACCAAGGGCAGGCACATGCAGCAAAGCTTGCCAAAATTGATCCCCACTGAAGGCCAAAATAGAAAAGAAGTACCTACAAACACGCTGGAAAGGAGTCAACATCAAAGGAATTGCAATTGGAGGAGAAAAAAAGAAAATTTGGGAAATTTAGTGACTCTAACAAAATGGCTTGGGTTTATATCAGGTGCAGTGCAAAGGACCAAAAGATGCCAAAACTAAGGTCACAGATGTTGCAAAAGCAGGGGAAAATGTCAAGGAGGAAGACACAACTTAGGGGGCAAGATATGAGGGACATGGCATGAACACTTCAGAAAACAACCAAAAAAAGAAAAAATCTTTCCCAAAGTCAAAGCCATCAAAAGGCATGGCCTGCCATGAAGTGCAGGGACATGCACCAAAGATTCCTCTATTGGTCCCCATTGAAATCGCAAGATTCCTTTTCCCTTCCCGAAAGGAAATGAAATTTCCTTTCGGGAAGGGAAAAGGAATCTTGCGAATCCCAAAAGAAAGGCTTACAAACACTCTGGAAAGGAGATAGGATCAAATGAAATGCAATTGAAAAAAGCAGAAAATCTGGAATTTTAGTCTCTTCAAAAAATAGGCTGTGAGGAAATCAGCTCCATTGCAAAGGACCAAAAGGTGGCAAAACTAAGCTCACAGATGTTGCAAAAGCAGGGGAAAAAGTCAAGGAGGAAGACTCAACTTAGGGGGCAAGATGAGAGGGACATGGCATGAACACTTAAAATAATAAAAAAAAAAAAAGAAAAAATCTTTCCCAAAGTCAAAGCCATCAAAATGCAGGCAGGCCATACGCCACCAAGGGCAGGCACATGCAGCAAAGCTTGCCAAAATTGATCCCCACTGATGGCCAAAACAGAAAAGAAGGACCTACAAACACGCTGGAATGGAGACAACATCAAAGGAATTGCAATTGCAGAAGAAAAATGAAAATTTGGGAAATTTAGTGACTCTAAGAAAATGGCCCGGGGTTTTATCAGGTGCAGTGCAAAGGACCAAAAGGTACCAAAACTAAGCTCACAGATGTTGCAAAAGCAGGGGAAAAAGTCAAGGAGGAAGACACAACTTAGGGGGCAAGATGTGAGGGACATGGCATGAATACTTAAAATAATAAAAAAAAAAAAAGAAAAAATCTTTACCAAAGTCAAAACCATCAAAATGCAGGCAGGCCATACGCCAGCAAGGGCAGGCACATGCAGCAAAGCTTGCCAAAATTGATCCCCACTGAAGGCCAAAACAGAAAAAAGGACTTGCAAACACGCTGGTATTGAGACAACATCAAAGGAATTGCAATTGGAGGAGAAAAAAAGAAAATTTGGGAAATTGAGTGACTCTAAGAAAATGGCCCGTGGTTTTATCAGGTGCAGTGGAAAGGACCAAAAGGTGCAAAAACTAAGCTCACAGATGTTGCAAAAGCAGGGGAAAAAGTCAAGGAGGAAGACACAACTTAGGGGGCAAGATATGAAGAACATGGCATGAATACTTAAAACAAACAAAAAAAAAATACAAAAAATCTTTCCCAAAGTCAAAGACATCAAAATGCAGGCAGGCCATATGCCACCAAGGGCAGGCACATGCAGCAAAGCTTGCCAAAATTGATCCCCACTGAAGGCCAAAACAGAAAAGAAGGACTTGCAAACACGCTGGAATGGAGACACCATCAAAGGAATTGCAATTGGAGGAGAAAAAAACAAAATTTGGGAAATTTAGTGACTCTAAGAAACTGGCCTGGGGTTTTAGTAGGTGCAGTGCAAAGGACCAAAAGATGCCAAAACTAAGCTCACAGATGTTGCAAAAGCAGGGGAAAAAGTCAAGGAGGAAGACACAACTTAGGGGGCAAGATATGAGGGACATGGCATGAACACTTCAGAAAACAACCAAAAAAAGAAAAAAATCTTTCCCAAAGTCAAAGCCATCAAAAGGCATGGCCTGCCATCAAGTGCAGGGACATGCACCAAAGATTCCTCTATTGGTCCCCATTGAAATCGCAAGTTTCCTTTTCCCTTCCCGAAAGGAAATGAAATTTCCTTTCGGGAAGGGAAAAGGAATCTTGCGAATCCCAAAAGAAAGGCTAACAAACACTCTGGAAAGGAGATAGGTTCAAATGAAATGCATTTGAAAAAAGCAGAAAATTGGGAATTTTAGTCTCTTCAAAAAATAGGCTGTGAGGAAATCAGCTGCATTTCAAAGGACCAAAAGGTGCCAAAACTAAGCTCACAGATGTTGCAAAAGCAGGGGAAAAAGTCAAGGAGGAAGACACAACAGGGGGCAAGATATGAGGGACATGGCATGAATACTTAAAAAATTAAAAAAATAAAAAAGAAAAAATCTTTCCCAAAGTTAAAGCCATCAAAATGCAGGCAGCCCATACGCCAGCATGGGCAGGCACATGCAGAAAAGCTTGCCAAAATTGATCCCCACTGAAGGCCAAAACAGAAAAGAAGGACCTACAAACACGCTGGAAAGGAGTCAACATCAAAGGAATTGCAATAGGAGGAGAAAAAAAGAAAATTTGGGAAATTTATTGACTCTAAGAAAATGGCCTGGGTTTATATCAGGTGCAGGGCAAAGGACCAAAAGATGCCAAAACTAAGCTCACAGATGTTGCAAAAGCTGGGGAAAAAGTCAAGGAGGAAGACACAACTTAGGGGGCAAGATATGAGGGACATGGCATGAATATTTAAAATAATAAAAAAATAAAAATGAAAAAATCTTTACCAAATCAAAGCCATCAAAATGCAGGCAGGCCATACGCCACCAAGGGCAGGCACATGCAGCAAAGCTTGCCAAAATTGATCCCCACTGAAGGCCAAAACAGAGAAGAAGGAGCTACAAACACGCTGGAAAGGAGACAACATCAAAGGATTTGCAATTGGAGGAGAAAAAAAGAA
The DNA here is from genome assembly GCA_021963965.1 of Artemisiospiza belli. Taxonomy (NCBI): domain Eukaryota; kingdom Metazoa; phylum Chordata; class Aves; order Passeriformes; family Passerellidae; genus Artemisiospiza; species Artemisiospiza belli. Next base: position 5,295 of record JAKDEW010000891.1, on the reverse strand, counting down.
AATTTGGGAAATTACTGACTCTAAAAAAATGGCCTGGCAGTATATCAGGTGCAGTGCAAATGACCAAAAGATGCCAAAACTAAGCTCACAGATGTTGCAAAAGCAGGGGAAAAAGTCAAGGAGGAAGACACAACTTGGGGGCAAGATATGAGGGACATGGCATGAACACTTCAGAAAAACACCAAAAAAAGAAAAAAATCTTTCCCAAAGTCAAAGCCATCAAAAGGCATGGCCTGCCATCAAGTGCAGGGACATGCACCAAAGATTCCTCTATTGGTCCCCATTGAAAATCGCAAGATTCCTTTTCCCCTTCCCGAAAGGAAATGAAATTTCCTTTCGGGAAGGGAAAAGGAATCTTGCGAATCCCAAAAGAAAGGCTTACAAACACTCTGGAAAGGAGATAGGTTCAAATGAAATGCATTTGAAAAAAGCAGAAAATCTGGAATTTTAGTCTCTTCAAAAAATAGGCTGTGAGGAAATCAGATGCATTGCAAAGGACCAAAAGGTGCAAAACTAAGCTCACAGATGTTGCAAAAGCAGGGGAAAAAGTCAAGGAGGAAGACAGAACTTAGGGGGCAAGATATGAGGGACATGGCATGAATACTTAAAACAAAGAAGAAAGAAAAAACAAAAATCTTTCCAAAGTCAAAGCCATCAAAATGCAGGCAGGCCATACGCCACCAAGGGCAGGCACATGCAGCAAAGCTTGCCAAAATTGATCCCCACTGAAGGCCAAAACAGAAAAGAAGGACCTACAAACACGCTGGAATGGAGTCAACATCAAAGGAATTGCAATTGGAGGAGAAAAAAAGCAAATTTGGGAAATTTAGTGACTCTAATAAAATGGCCTGCGTTTTTATCAGGTGCAGTGCAAAGGACCAAAAGATGCCAAAACTAAGCTCACAGATGTTGCAAAAGCAGGGGAAAAAGTCAAGGAGGAAGACACAACTTAGGGGGCAAGATATGAGGGACATGGCATGAATACTTAAAATAATAAAAAATAAAGAAGAAAAAATCTTTCCCAAAGTCAAAGCCATCAAAATGCAGGCAGGGATACGCCACCAAGGGCAGGCACATGCAGCAAAGCTTGCCAAAATTGATCCCCACTGAAGGCCAAAACAGAAAAGAAGGACCTACAAACACGCTGGAATGGAGTCAACATCAAAGGAATTGCAATTGGAGGAGAAAAAAAGCAAATGTGGGAAATTGAGTGACTCTAAGAAAATGGCCTGGGTTTATATCAGGTGCAGGGCAAAGGACCAAAAGATGCCAAAACTAAGCTCACAGATGTTGCAAAAGCAGGGGAAAAAGTCAAGGAGGAAGACACAACTTAGGGGGCAAGATATGAGGGACATGGCATGAATATTTAAAATAATAAAAAAATAAAAATGAAAAAATCTTTCCCAAAGTTAAAGCCATCAAAATGCAGGCAGGCCATACGCCACCAAGGGCAGGAACATGCAGCAAAGCTTGCCAAAATTGATCCCCACTGAAGGCCAAAATAGAAAAGAAGGACCTAAAATCACGCTGGAAAGGAGTCAACATCAAAGGAAATACAACTGGAAAAGAAAAAAAGAAAATTTGGGAAATTTAGTGACTCTAAGAAAATGGCCTGGGGTTTTATCAGGTGCAGTGCAAAGGACCAAAAGATGCCAAAACTAAGCTCACAGATGTTGCAAAAGCAGGGGAAAAAGTCAAGGAGGAAGACACAACTTAGGGGGCAAGATATGAGGGACATGGCATGAACACTTCAGAAAACAACCAAAAAAAGAAAAAAATCTTTCCCAAAGTCAAAGCCATCAAAAGGCATGGCCTGCCATCAAGTGCAGGGACATGCACCAAAGATTCCTCTATTGGTCCCCATTGAATCGCAAGATTCCTTTTCCCTTCCCGAAAGGAAATGAAATTTCCTTTCGGGAAGGGAAAAGGAATCTTGCGAATCCCAAAAGAAAGGCTTACAAACACTCTGGAAAGGAGATAGGATCAAATGAAATGCAATTGAAAAAAGCAGAAAATCTGGAATTTTAGTCTCTTCAAAAAATAGGCTGTGAGGAAATCAGCTGCATTGCAAAGGACCAAAAGGTGCCAAAACTAAGCTCACAGATGTTGCAAAAGCAGGGGAAAAAGTCAAGGAGGAAGACACAACTTAGGGGGCAAGATATGAGGGACATGGCGTGAATACTTAAAACAATAAAAAAAAAAAAAGAAAAATCTTTCCCAAATCAAAGCCATCAAAATGCATTCAGGCCATACGCCACCAAGGGCAGGCACATGCAGCAAAGCTTGCCAAAATTGATCCCCACTGAAGGCCAAAACAGAGAAGAAGGAGCTACAAACACGCTGGAAAGGAGACAACATCAAAGGATTTGCAATTGGAGGAGAAAAAAAGAAAATTTGGGAAATTACTGACTCTAAAAAAATGGCCTGGCAGTATATCAGGTGCAGTGCAAATGACCAAAAAGATGCCAAAACTAAGCTCACAGGTGTTGCAAAAGCTGGGAAAAAGTCAAGGAGGAAGACACAACTTGGGGGGCAAGATATGAGGGACATGGCATGAACACTTCAGAAAACAACCAAAAAAAGAAAAAAATCTTTCCCAAAGTCAAAGCCATCAAAAGGCATGGCCTGCCATCAAGTGCAGGGACATGCACCAAAGATTCCTCTATTGGTCCCCATTGAAATCGCAAGATTCCTTTTCCCTTCCCGAAAGGAAATGAAATTTCCTTTCGGGAAGGGAAAAGGAATCTTGCGAATCCCAAAAGAAAGGCTTACAAACACTCTGGAAAGGAGATAGGTTCAAATGAAATGCATTTGAAAAAAGCAGAAAATTGGGAATTTAGTCTCTTCAAAAAATAGGCTGTGAGGAAATCAGATGCATTGCAAAGGACCAAAAGGTGCAAAACTAAGCTCACAGATGTTGCAAAAGCAGGGGAAAAAGTCAAGGAGGAAGACAGAACTTAGGGGGCAAGATATGAGGGACATGGCATGAATACTTAAAATAATAAAAAATAAAGAAGAAAAAATCTTTCCCAAAGTCAAAGCCATCAAAATGCAGGCAGGCCATACGCCACCAAGGGCAGGCACATGCAGCAAAGCTTGCCAAATTGATCCCCACTGAAGGCCAAAACAGAAAAGAAGGACCTACAAACAGGCTGGAATGGAGTCAACATCAAAGGAATTGCAATTGGAGGAGAAAAAAAGCAAATTTGGGAAATTTAGTGACTCTAATAAAATGGCCTGCGTTTTTATCAGGTGCAGTGCAAAGGACCAAAAGATGCCAAAACTAAGCTCACAGATGTTGCAAAAGCAGGGGAAAAAGTCAAGGAGGAAGACACAACTTAGGGGGCAAGATATGAGGGGACATGGCATGAATACTTAAAATAATAAAAAAATAAAGAAGAAAAAATCTTTCCCAAAGTCAAAGCCATCAAAATGCAGGCAGGGATACGCCACCAAGGGCAGGCACATGCAGCAAAGCTTGCCAAAATTGATCCCCACTGAAGGCCAAAACAGAAAAGAAGGACCTACAAACACGCTGGAATGGAGTCAACATCAAAGGAATTGCAATTGGAGGAGAAAAAAAGCAAATGTGGGAAATTTATTGACTCTAAGAAAATGGCCTGGGTTTATATCAGGTGCAGGGCAAAGGACCAAAAGATGCCAAAACTAAGCTCACAGATGTTGCAAAAGCAGGGGAAAAAGTCAAGGAGGAAGACACAACTTAGGGGGCAAGATATGAGGGACATGGCATGAATATTTAAAATAATAAAAAAATAAAAATGAAAAAATCTTTCCCAAAGTTAAAGCCATCAAAATGCAGGCAGGGCCATACGCCACCAAGGGCAGGAACATGCAGCAAAGCTTGCCAAAATTGATCCCCACTGAAGGCCAAAATAGAAAAGAAGGACCTAAAATCACGCTGGAAAGGAGTCAACATCAAAGGAAATACAACTGGAAAAGAAAAAAAGAAAATTTGGGAAATTTAGTGACTCTAAGAAAATGGCCTGGGGTTTTATCAGGTGCAGTGCAAAGGACCAAAAGATGCCAAAACTAAGCTCACAGATGTTGCAAAAGCAGGGGAAAAAGTCAAGGAGGAAGACACAACTTAGGGGGCAAGATATGAGGGACATGGCATGAACACTTCAGAAAACAACCAAAAAAAGAAAAAAATCTTTCCAAAGTCAAAGCCATCAAAAGGCATGGCCTGCCATCAAGTGCAGGGACATGCACCAAAGATTCCTCTATTTGGTCCCCATTGAAATCGCAAGATTCCTTTTCCCTTCCCGAAAGGAAATGAAATTTCCTTTCGGGAAGGGAAAAGGAATCTTGCGAATCCCAAAAGAAAGGCTTACAAACACTCTGGAAAGGAGATAGGATCAAATGAAATGCAATTGAAAAAAGCAGAAAATCTGGAATTTTAGTCTCTTCAAAAAATAGGCTGTGAGGAAATCAGCTGCATTGCAAAGGACCAAAAGGTGCCAAAACTAAGCTCACAGATGTTGCAAAAGCAGGGGAAAAAGTCAAGGAGGAAGACACAACTTAGGGGGCAAGATATGAGGGACATGGCGTGAATACTTAAAACAATAAAAAAAAAAAAAAGAAAAATCTTTCCCAAATCAAAGCCATCAAAATGCATTCAGGCCATACGCCACCAAGGGCAGGCACATGCAGCAAAGCTTGCCAAAATTGATCCCCACTGAAGGCCAAAACAGAGAAGAAGGAGCTACAAACACGCTGGAAAGGAGACAACATCAAAGGATTTGCAATTGGAGGAGAAAAAAAGAAAATTTGGGAAATTACTGACTCTAAAAAAATGGCCTGGCAGTATATCAGGTGCAGTGCAAATGACCAAAAGATGCCAAAACTAAGCTCACAGGTGTTGCAAAAGCTGGGGAAAAAGTCAAGGAGGAAGACACAACTTGGGGGGCAAGATATGAGGGACATGGCATGAACACTTCAGAAAACAACCAAAAAAAGAAAAAAATCTTTCCCAAAGTCAAAGCCATCAAAAGGCATGGCCTGCCATCAAGTGCAGGGACATGCACCAAAGATTCCTCTATTGGTCCCCATTGAAATCGCAAGATTCCTTTTCCCTTCCCGAAAGGAAATGAAATTTCCTTTCGGGAAGGGAAAAGGAATCTTGCGAATCCCAAAAGAAAGGCTTACAAACACTCTGGAAAGGAGATAGGTTCAAATGAAATGCATTTGAAAAAAAGCAGAAAATTGGGAATTTTAGTCTCTTCAAAAAATAGGCTGTGAGGAAATCAGATGCATTGCAAAGGACCAAAAGGTGCA